>JAHWFP010095186.1:21204-77936 GCA_023313725.1 Lithobius niger | reverse complement strand
TTGGTCAGAAGGATTAAAAATTGAATACTGATCTTACTTCATAAAAAACTAATACCAAAGATGATTCAAATGCTGTTTGATTTCAAGCTGATGAACAGCTTAGAACACCTGTGAAAAAATTTTTTTTTTTTTGGAAGCCGATTTTAGTGGTCTGTTCGACCAGATTGTGTATCGGCCTAAGTACAAGCAATATTCATATACCAAACTTCGCTAGGAAAGGTCTACGCATCCCGAATTGTTGAGGTAAAATGGACCAAAAGTAACTTTGGACCTCGTGCTGGGAACCCCCTCCCCACCCTCGCCCTCTCCCCTACAACAAGTACTCTGATAGGAAAACCGTGTGTACACAGTGTTTGGCGTAAATCTAAGAATATTCATACCAATATTTGTTGGAATTACTCTTCCTACATGATTTCTGTTCAGTGCTCTACGACGAATTTTCCTCCTCCCCCATCCTCCACCTCAAAAATATTTTCGTTGCAAAATCAAGTGTATATGTGCCTAAAGGACCGGTCATTATTTAAATTTATTGCCAAAGGAGAGGGGTACAGAAGAACCAGAGGGGTACGAATCATGACTGTTTCAAAGGGAAATCGTGAAATATTTTCGGCTGTGTCAAAGGGGGAAGGTCAACATTTTCGGTAATTACAAATCTCTAAAAACACCATGGGTTCTGGGGACCCAGACTTCCCTGGGAATTCCCTGGGAATTCCTGGGGTTCAGGGAATTCCCTCCCAGACTTCCTATCATGTACGTGTTTATAAGAATTTTGGTGTCACTGGCATAGTTCTTCAACTCCACTTTCTAAAAATGTTGTGGTGCCATGTGTTGTATCCAGATTGCATATATGGTTGTATGGTTAACGTAAAGGCCACCTGAGATATGTCAGCAAATAAAGCTCTCTCTTATGCAGCAGTAATATGACGTGTGTTATTACGTATGATTGTTAGTCATTAGCAAAATTGTAAATGATAAACAACATAAACAACAACAAAACACCATGGAGCATTCTTCATCTTGCAAGTTTGTGAACATGGACATGTTTAAACAAACTATGTTAGTAGTGCCAGTATGCATCTTTCAAATCAAAAGTTATTATTCTGTCATGAATCATGAATCTTGGTCCAAAGGATGTTTAAAAAACACTTCTTTAAATACTTTTAAGAAGTTATTTTAATTCAAGGCCCGTTTTCCACACAACTGGAAATTTGTTGATGCAGACTGCTGCAGGCCACAGGAACCACCTACACGTAACCTGCATACGTGTAGGAAAAGCTTATTTTTTTATGGGGAGGGGTCAGATTATTTTGGACCCTGAGTTAGGGGGGTGGGGGGGGGGGCTTGGCGATAAAAAAAATGACGGTCCCCAGTTCAATAAATACGCCTTCCCAATTGCAATATAGAGTCTGTTCACGTTTTAGGCCGTAATCACAGCATAGATGGACACACTGACAGAGCAAAACGTCAAATAACCGAGTTAAAACAGAACCTCACTGAATTTACTCACTTGGGGTCAATTAATTACATACCTGAATCACCAAATATATTATCGCAATTGGGATCAGTGCCACAAGAAACATAGGTGTTTGGAATGCAATAACTCCCACAGCCCCAACAACATCCAAGCCCATAATAATGAAGTATAAAACTTGAACGGGAAGCTGGACATCAATCACATTCAGGTCTTGTGAAAAACGATTTAATATACGTCCAACAGGTGTGGTGTCAAAGAAGGACATGGGAGCATGAAGCACAGAACTCAAGAGCCGAGTGTGTAATACTTTGGATGCCCGTAGACAATTCAAAGACATTGCTATGGTCCCAAAACAGGCGGTGAGAGCTACATGAAAACAATAAAAAAAATACCTATTTACCATTACAAAATTGAAAATGCTATTACAATACGGTACCAATCATTTACATGTGTGCTACCATAACACTATACTTAGGCTGTGACTAACCCTACCAATGCCTCTTTCGTGCCTTAGTGGATCACAACTTTTCACTTTTCATCATGTTTAAAAAACCAATTTACTATTTACAAATTAATACTGTAAGTGAGTGAATCCTCATAGCATTGCAGTAGCAGTGACAGAATTCGCAAGCACTATCACACAGCAGCAGCGACATTCAGATTCAGAAAGCGTGGTTATCTGCTATGATTACCATTACCTACTATTCAAAGACACCTGAGCAATAGTTTGAGAGTCTGCGATCCGGGTTAAGAGGTAAATGTCATCCTAACACGGGTTACCTTAAACAGGGTAAAGAAGGGTTGCCGACCATTGATGGGGTTGATGGGTTGCCATCCATACGTGAGTTACCATTTTCGGGGTTAAACGGGTTGCCGGCTTCAGATGGGTTACCAGCTAGTAGTCATCAAACGTTTAAGGAAAGGGGAGAACCATTTGATACAACCAGTTCAGCAGTCAACAACTTTATGCAGCAGTTTTAGTTTATGAAGGCGAATACTACGACTTGCTGCCATACCCAGAAGGGATAGGTCAGGACTCTGTCATATGGTAGTTCGAGCTTCTTAATATGTTATTTGGATACGATAGATGCTGATGTTGCCCTCACTAGGATTCAGTCATAAAGTTACGTATTGGATAACTGAATACCTGTGAAAAAGGCGGCAACGTTTCAATGTAAATGCCCTGCCATCCAGGGCTGCTGTTACATTTGTAGTTCCACAGGACTCTGTGCTGGGTTCTGCCTCGTTCACCCTTTTTTGTGTGATATGGGTGATGATATCATGGCCCTTCTCCTTAAGTTTGCAGACGACACGAAGATAAGTAGAAGCAACAGCTCTTTTGACTTGTGTAATGGGTTCATGAATGGGGTCTCGAGTTCATCATGTCGAAATGCCATGTAATGCACCTAGATTATAACAATGACAGACATGACTATTTCATAGGCGAGGCACCAACTGCAAATGTTGCCAAGGAAAAAAACTTGGTAGTTATGCTTACTGATACCCTGTAAGGTTCTGACATGGTCACAGAGGCACCTAGCAAAGCTATGAGAGCAGTCGGCTATATTTGAAGACCTGTTTCTGACATTGGTGTTTAGCCAATGTCTGTTCTTTATAAACTGCTGGTAAAGCCTCACCTGGAGTGTTGTAATAACATAGCAGCTGTGTGTTATTAAAGTCATTTGTGCAATGGAAAGACGACACAAAGCTTAACGGGTTGCATGCAAGAGATTAATGAAATGCAACAAGAACATTGTGGGTGGAACTGAGATCAACAACTGGAAGCCTGTCTTCTGACCAGCCTAAAGAAACGTAGAAATAGGGGTAAGTTGATTGAGCTGTTTAAGATTGTGAAAGGGCTCAGTCCCTTGAATACGGTGGACTTCATGAAGTTGTGAGGGAATGTCTGTATGAGAAGGAATCAGTTCAAGCTTCAGAAAGAATCCTGCCACCTTGAGTCACGAAGAAATTTTTTGGTATAGGAGTAGTAAATCTCTGGAACTGTCTTCCTAGCGCTGTTTTTGAAGAATGCCATTCTGCACAAACTTTCAAGTAACACCTCGACCAAGTAGTTACTGATTTTTTGAAACTTAAGTCTGTGAATGTTCTTGCTGCATTTCCTATTACCACAAGCCTATAACTTTCATCGTTATATTGTACTAGAGGAAGCCCGTGCCATGCACGGTGCCGGTCACATTTCCTGGGACACATTTCCCGACGACTTGTCAAATTGATCGACCACTCATGCCTGGCTCCTTTTTGGCTGCAGGTAGAGTGGGAGAGTGCATTTTCAATGCGGGCGCGAGGAGGGAAGAAGTGGTTTTCCTTTAGGCCTTCCGTTAGGCTTTCCTTTTAGCCGGCCTCCGATATTATAATAAAGATTATTATTATTATTATTATTATTATTATTATTATTATTATTATCGAATCATCTTAATAGCAAGCAAGATACAAATCGTGTGTCTTAATATCAAGTAAGATTCAAAAAGAGGCAAAAGATAAATATTCAGTTTGTTCCCCTGGTTTTTTCCTCCCGTTACTGGCAGTGGAGAATTCTAAGGGCCACTTCTACAAGAGACTTCGATATAACCCTTTTCCTTTCCTGGCTGCTCCTTTTGAATGTTAATCCACTTCCGAGTACTGCATATTTCCAGAACAGAATCGCTACTAACTTGCAAGTCACTACTTGTCCAATTTAAAAGATTTGTATCAGCCATATTCTCTCTGCAGCTAAATCCAAGAACGGTGGAGGGATGAGAATGTGTGCGGACTTATAGTTGCATCAAGGCAATTGTGTGGTGTTCTATTTTGTTAACGTCCAACCAGTCATTCCAACACCATGAAACGCCAAAGCCTGACAAGCCCACGTATTACTACAAAACTGTACAAATTTAGTTCTTATGCAGTTTGCATTGGGTAGTCCATTCGAGGAAGTGGCGGAAGGGGGAAATAGGACACACAATTGTAATATAATTTAGGGAAATGTTCAGAATAACTATTTCTAAAAGCAGCTGAATATGTATGAGCATCCGTACCGTATTCATTCCTGGACCTCACTGGGGGAATTAACTTCCAACACTTTACCAAACCTCCCCCCTCTTCCCCCACCTCCTAGCCTGATCAACACCTTCCTTCCAAACAGCTTTATTTTGGATCAGAAACGACTGGAGTTCTTTCTGCTTCTGAAACGTCCAGTAAGGTTGAGAATGAGCTGGTTTATCTGTAACAGCATTAGTTTGCTCAAGCTGAGTTAGGCTCAACAAAATTAATTTAAAAAAATCCCTTTATCAAGTCAAAGAATCCACACATAGGCCTTGTATTGCATTTGTGCTTTAAGATCAGTGTGCCTCGATAGATGGGACCAAAGCAGAGCACCTCTTAAAATACCTACAATAGGGAGGGGTGGATTGAAGCTTAATTGTGCATTGACAGCAAGGTCATTGGCCCAACCTCAGTCACAG
Organism: Lithobius niger; assembly: GCA_023313725.1. Lineage (NCBI taxonomy): Eukaryota > Metazoa > Arthropoda > Chilopoda > Lithobiomorpha > Lithobiidae > Lithobius > Lithobius niger. Next base: position 73,001 of record JAHWFP010095186.1, on the reverse strand, counting down.
TGCAGTGGTCTGGGTTGGTACAACGCTAAACATTATAGAGGTGTTAAACAAACCCCAAATCTAGATTTCATCATAGATGTGCACTTCCTGCAAAAATTTTAAAACCCCAGACAGGAGGACAGCCTTAGTGCCCAACTGACGCGCTTAGTGTTGTGGTAGATGGAAACGGCGACGAACAACTTTAGTGGTCGTCGACACCAATAATGTTGAAACATTAGTCATGTGTCTGCAGGGCCATAGCTAGCAGGAACTTTGGAGGGGGGGGGGGGAGGGCGAGGGTGGCAAGGGGGGGCCCCCCCCCCCCCCCGACAAGGCTGCAGGGGTCGTGATTAGACCAAAATTTTTTTCAGCATACTTTTTTCTGAATAGCTTTAAAGATTTTGACTTTTTTCCCAAAGAAACATGCAAACTGCAAATACCACATCACAATAATTTTGACCAAGACAAGACCTACAAGCCAGTTTGACTTTGACATGTTTTGTTTCTCTCCCGCAGGTAAATGTAGGGGAGCGGCTGTGTTCCTCCTGTTTTGACGGTTTGGATGGTTTCGGGGCGGCGGTGTTAATACAAAACACTTAGGGACTTGTGAAAATAAGCATTGTCATTGGCTGGGGGTGGGGGTGCAGGGGCATAAATTGATGAGTTGCCCCTCCAGAAAAAATTTGAAGTTACAGCCCTGCGTGTCTGTAGCCAGCTTACCTCGTACAATTTAGTTAACATAACACAATTAGTCCTTCATTAAACCGTCAATATGTACTGCAAAGGCACTTAACCATACGATAGCAACATGTTACATCCATGCTATGAAATGGATTTAAAACCAGCCCATTTTATCCACTAACTCACCAAATGCAAACCCTAATCCACCGTAGACTCCAAGGCGACGATCACGGAGAGCTGTATCTTGAGTTCCATTCACTGATGGCTTGTCATTAGCCCAGTCTTTCAGCCAGAAGTTGGAGCCAATAGATATCAACCAAGACACAATATTAAGTGAAAGAGTAAGTATGGCCAGCCACATTCCAACCGATTTCATGTAATATATGTAGACTCGGTAGTTAACCTGAAGTAAAATTAAAAATTATATCACATAATTATAATGATATAGAACTTTCCGGTAAACATACAATGGCAACCACCTCACATTGTTTTTTTTTATGAAACAGAAGTACTGAAATGAAACACGCAATGAATTTATCTTACTGGTGGTTTATTTCTTCATGATTGGTAACGTACCCTATTTACGCGTAAGTTCCTCATATTATGAAAAAACATTGATTGCTAACACAGGATATTGTGTAATTATAATAATTTCGATATTTCAGAGTGATGCACTATTTCTTTTGGTCAAATGAACACAAGAACATAAGTTACCACAAAACACAAGTGCTGTACAAAGCATTTGCGGGTTTCAAAACTTGCAACATATACGGCATTCAAATAAGGAATAAGTTCTTACGGACCTTTCTGATCGTCCTCCAAACAACACTGGAGAAGTTCAGTGCATCAGAACAAGTTCATAACTAACAACTGTGTTGTTCATAGTATGTTGTCGGGAACATTTCAAGGATTTTGAAACCCACATGGTTTCTACAACAGTTCTTACGGGCTATTAATTGTTTTGGGTGTTGTCCCCCGTAATTATTTGTTCCAGGTGTTATCGCTGTAATCTAGGATTTTCATTGATCATGCTAGTTTTCAAGTGCAGTGTCTAGTTGCTTTGCTTTGCTGTTCTCGTGACAGCAACGTTAGAAGCTCACATGTTCTCTACAACAGTTCTATGGGCTAATTACTTGTTTTGGTTTTGTCCTCTGTAATTATTTGTTCCAGTTGTGTTACTGTAACCTAGCAATTTTCAATGATCATGCTAGTTTTCAAGTGCAGTGTCTAGTTGCTTTGCTTTGCTGTTCGCGTGAGAACAACAGTATTCCTTGCGAACCTCCACAATGTATTTCAGAGTTTCTTAATTTCCATTGTTGCCAGTGATGGCGTCAGGACTGAACAGAGTGGGCCAAGGATTTGTTTTCTAGGCATCCACATTAGGCAGTTTCATTCCGTTTAATCCAACCTGAACGTAACCTAAGCTTCAATGTAGTACAATTTATTTGTAAAAAATTTGTAAAAAATGCCAAGCTGCTAACAAAAATATATATAAATAAAATTAAAAAAAAATATATAAAAAAAAAAAATAAAAGCTCTGTTTATTCATTTGATTACAAGTTTATTTTTTTATTATTTTATTTTCTGGCGGTGTTCCGAGTGTTGGGGTTTGGGGAGGCCAGCAGGGGGGCCGTGAAATATTTAGGGGGGTCATGGTCCACCCTGGCCCACCCCTGGCGCCATCACTGATTGTTGCGGCTTCAACCTCGTATTGTAAAACTCTTCATTACCATACATTATTGAAACTTTTTTTGCAACATTTTAAATTCTTTCACAAACCCTCTCCCCCCCCCCCCCAAAAAAAAAGTTTTAAAGTTTGGTGAGTGACCTACGTTTCTTAACATGGGAGAATTTACATACCATGTAACACTTGGAAAGGGGGGGGGGGCGAGTAAATGTGTTACAATCAGTTAGGATGGTGGAGGGGGAGTATGACAAAGTGTTATATGACACACTAATTTTTACTAAATAATTTTTCATTGAACCTTTTCTAATTTTTTTTGCTGACTTTTTTTAGTTTAATTATTTTTATGGCTTCCGTTTACGACTTTTTATTTTTTTTCAAAATCAGTAGTTATTATGCTCCTAGGTACTAGGTACAGCTTACAAATACGAATTCATTCTAAAAAAAATGCTTACAATTGATAGGTATAGGGGTATGGGGGGGGGGAGGCTTCACGCAAGCATTACACTGGCGTTACAAAGAGGGCCAAGGGATCTAAATTACAAAAAAAAAAAATTGTTACTTAATTTGTAAATGCTCTCCCTCTCTCTCTAACATCTAATCAATAAGGTTAAGTAATGGCTCGCACCAATAGAAAGTGATACCATGCCTTTCTGAGAGGGTACAAGGCACATGGGCGACATAAATTCATGAACTACAAACTTAACAATGAAAGCAAAACAAACGTAGGGCTCATTTTTTTAAAACTAAAACTGTTACAACACTAACCCTAAAAGTATAAAATATTTTTGTTTGTGGAGGGAGGGGCAAATTGTGTCAGGGGCCAAAAATTTCTCCCGTGCACCCGTCATGGAAAGGCTAACTGTGGCACTGCAAGGTTGACACAAGGTTAAGTTTAATCGAGGTCGAGATGAGTTTCAGTTTAGTCAAGACCGAGGCGAGTTTGTTCAGATTAGGCAGGGTCGAGAGGAAATTCTGTTTAGTTGTGTTCAGACGAGGTTCAGTTAAGTCAAAGTCAAGAAGAATTTCCCTTTAGTCGCGTTGAAATTAGGTTTAGTTTTGTCAACGTCGAGACGACTTTCCCTTTAAAAAAGGTCAAGATGAGGTTCAGCTTAGTCAAGGTCGAGGCGAGTTTCTGTTTAGTTATGCTCAGACAAGGTTCAGTTAGTCAAGGAGGACATGAGAGTTTCAATTTACGAGTCGACGGTATAACAAACGTCATCTCGTCAAGACTGCAGTACCACTAGAAAGCAGACTTCAGGTGATGTGCATGTAAAATCCGTGATATTTTGAGAGAATGCACTTTTGGAAATTTGTTTCAAAAGGTGTGGTGCAGATTGGTAATATATTTTCAGTTCACCAAGTCAACATTTCATTCACTTCACAAGATTTCAGTTTTAGGCTCCCAGTATTGAAGCAACTTACCTGCCCAATCTCTGCAGTTTCTGTTGTCACTAGTTTTCCATCAGAATTTTCAGTATCATCCTGAAGTTTAGCTTGGCTTTCAAGTTGTTTGCAGATGTCACTATCTCTACTCATTTGAGTTGAAAGGGATCTACTTGTCCGCCTCGGCCTATCGGAAGCTTCAGTTTCAGACATCTTACTCACAGAACGTGACAGTCTCCTATGCCTTTAGAGATAAATCATTATTATATTTGTTACAGAACTGATTTAAAGCGGTTTCGCAAAATTCTTTATTGCTAAAGTACTTACGTCTCAACTTCGGGAGCCAACTTTATTAGGAGGTCGTCCTTTATTTCCTGAAATGCTGAAAATAAACTGAATAAATATAGTGAACGCAAAGACTGAACCAAACAATAAGCAGCCGGGTGGATTAAAGAATGTAAGGCATGTAATTCAAATTTGTTATATGTATGGTTCATTCATTTTATTAATCTTTTTATAATATAATATTAGTTGTTAGAAGGGTCTTTGGTTATATCTGTCGCAGTGCTCCTGTTAAATTATGTACTATCAGCCATTTCTAAATTTCTTTTTCCATTACTGTATAGATTTTAAAATTTTGTAATCTTGACTAAAATTTTATTATAATTGTAAAGAACCTGGTAGTTCATTCTTCTTTTTCCAGCCAATTGTTATCATTTCTTATCAGTTTTATTTTGTATTCCTCATTAAAATAATTTTTTTTCCCAAGATATCATACAAGTTTGTTTGTTCAATGTTCATTATTTCGATTTTTTTCATTGATTTCTTTGCTGGTTAATAGTTTTGAATAATACTTTTATTGCTCTGTTTGTCACCGTTTGTAATTATATAAGGTGACTTGTTGCTGTTGTAAGTATACTGTTACCTCGTATTTCATATTAACCGTAACTAATGCACAAATAGTACTCAAATATTACTCAAATATTACTGGTATTGTTCTTTTTTTTTTACATTTACTCTTTCTATATGAATTTTTTAATAAAATGATTTTCATTAAAATCCAGTTAAAAAATTACTTGATCAAGTACGTAACATAGCAAAATGATGGTGGAAATGCAACTCAGCTTATTCAAGAACCCAACTTTATCTCTTTCCATTCCAGCCAAATTAAATATGCCATTAGTAGCGATGAGTTAACAAACTAAAAGAATGAAAACACACACACATATCAGATAAGCGTAACATGAAATTTTCCTTGCTAAATTGGTAAATCCTATGTTCTGCCATGAACCAGAAAGTTTATCGTCAAGATAAAAATTTGCTAAACTGATGCCACACAACATAGGCCATATGCATTTGTTTTAAGACAGCATTTTAACATTGCTTTGTTGATGATTCTTTTACTTTAAGTCTCCCAGATTGCTACTGATTGACACTAACCTACTGATAACCAAACCGAACTTGCTCGGTAAGGCAAGACCATTCCTTTTATAAGAATAATGGCCAAGTTTTTTTTTAAATAATTTCTTTTGAGCCTTAAGTTAGTCTAAGCAATTTAATGCTCGTATGGCTGAACCGGCTCAATTTTGAACATTACCAGACTTTTTATAGAGAAGAAGGAATTTCTGGTAAAGGGAGGTACCAACCCTAGGATTAGATCCGGAAAACCTCCGATCATCGTTGGGGCCGAAAGATTTTCCAGAATTCGTCAGAATAGTTCCCATAGCTGCTGAAGGAGCATGGTAGCCTCTCATGTGACCCTGACCGGCTTTGCCAAGGCCCCCTTTCCAGAGGTTCGACCAGATCCACAAACCTCCAGCAACCAAGCGGAGCTCTCTCACTGCTCAGCCACGATGACTGAGCAAATTGTGAAAAAAAATGAAAGGCAAATTGATGGTACGCTTATAAGTACTTCAGAAGTTAATTTGAGGGTCAAGTATTATGAATTTCTGGAAGTCCTAAAAATGCAGGTTGCAATATTATAACCATGGACTAAAGTTACGGGAAAAGTCTATGCAGAGCAACTGAATTTGAATGTTCCAAAGCACATATTCAATTCATACTGAAGAGGATCTCGTGTAAAAGTTTTTATACGTTTTAGTTTTTTCCCCTTAATTTAATGCCTAAAAAAAATTCGTATGCATAAAATAAATTGGCTAAAATTTCCTAAGCAATCGACATTACAGTTTTTACATGTTTTCCAAAATAACTCTCAACAATCAAACACAAATATTAATAAAGCAACTTTTAAAAGTGCGTCGAATATAACTTTTGAAAGTTCACTAAACAAAAAATAGAATTGTTGATGTCTTATTGTTAAAAAAATTTATAGTTTTTCATCTTTTACGCAAATCCTACTAATACTTTTCTATAGTTCATTTTGTTTAGTTTTGATGAAGGTCAGAAACGTTATTGATAGCGTAATGTTTGTTACAACTACTTTACACCCATATACTTACGACTTCTTAACATTCAATAGGGATATTTTGGTAACGAGATGTTAACCCCAGCTGAGTGCTACTTAAAGTATGGACACTTCTGAAGCTACCAAGACTAATGGTAATTTTAAGTGGGCAACACAAGGCAGCAATGTAAGAAGAGACCTAATTTGTAAGAAGAGACCTAATTTGCATACAGGAAAATGGTTGACAGTACAGGTGGTGAACTCAATAGGCTAAATTGTATAAATTGGGATCAAAACTTGACTAAATGTAAATCTAGCAACAGTATAATTTAAATGTCTTCGCAATATGAAAAATACCTTCATCGTCTTCATCAATCTCTGCCTCAGTCAAGTAAGTCACCAAAAATTCTGCAAAGGCTCCTTTCTTGGCTAAAAGTTCTTGATACGATCCCTCTTCAGATATTGTATTCCCATTGAGCACGACAATTGAATCCACTTGGGGCAGATACGTAATACTGTGCGTCACTAAGATACGTGTCTAAAATTAAGAAAAATATAACAAAAAAGGCCCAAAATTGGGAACCCAAGCCATTGTCATAAATGCTAAGTCCCTTTTTGAAAACTTTACAGTAAACAGGAAAAAACTGAATGCATTCACAAGCAAGAAGTAAATAAGAGCCAACATTTATTCAACAAGACGTACACACAGTCCTATATCGCTGGCTCACAGTCTTGCGTCAAGACCAAGTGTTGGTCTGACATTAAAAACATAAAACGAGTAGGTTACACATTCGAAGACAAAAAGGTGAAAATTACCATCATTTACGAGAAATGGGAATTTACGTAATGCAATGCATTATAATTGCCAGTTACAAGTTTATTACAATTTTGTTGGTGAAAAATGCTCCAAACCCAATCTGTCTTAGGTTATCCTACTCATATGTCTACTATACTGTACTATGACTATACTGTACAAGAACAAGCTTTAGATTCGAAATCGAATTCTGAATTGAGTAAAATGCGAGTTGAATCTGGATTAGTTTGTTTAATCCTGTTCCGAGCGCAAGAGCTTCCCAAAAGGAAGTTAAATCCTAGTTTCTCAACCGCTCACCAAAACATGCTATTGTCGCTTAATTAACAAGTTCGTGCTTAGACCAACACTCATGCCGGGGCACCAACACCACGTAAATCGTTAAATTTGTTTATGCGAGGTTCATTTGAGTAAACAGTAAATGAAACACGATTGCCACCTGGTGATGGAATGTTGCTAATTCGAAATTCGACCCACATTTTCGTTTCAAGCTCACTGTGAAGTTAGGCAAAGTGAAGCGAAGTGTGTTCGATTCACCAATGAATACGGATTCATTTAACTAGGATGTATCCATGTGCTCTCGAAACGGGTTAGTAGTTATTACAAAATCGGTATACATTGGCCTGTTAGAAGATTTAGTTAAAATTTGGCAGCAACATTTGGCAGCAACATTTGTCTCATAACAGCAGTAGTCAAAGAAGCCCATACCATCATTGCATATTTTGCCTATGAATTATCACTAATACGTTTGCATGTGCACATTCATGCTTACGTACATTTCTTCTTTAGCATGATATAGCAACTGTTACTATGTTGCAGCAGCTTTAAACAACGACTAATTGCATTACATAAAATATTTTACACTGTAAGTGAAATTCAATAAATTTCTGAAGACACATTCAGAAATTGTATATTTAACTTCGTATACTATGGAATGTATTGCGATACGAGGGGCCACTTTTGTTATGGTCCGGTTCTCTGGGCGTGGGTTCGAATCCCACTTCTGACACCACTGTTATGGATTTATCTTACGCTAAAACCCATAGTATGTCAAGATGAAAATATAGCTACATGTAATTATATGCCATGTAATAAATTGAATGGACAATTTACACCAACTAGATTAATACTCCGTTTTATTCAAGCTATTGCATATACAGCAATCTTATATCTGGACTGGTCTCTTAATTTTAATTTAGTTATGACCTTTTTAGTGAGATTGCTTATGCACCAACGCCAATAAGAATAAAGTCAACACACACATATTTACTAAATCAATCAATTATTAATTCTTAATAATTACAATTAACATAACAATCCTTCAACAATTATATACTTGATTATGATTCCCACTAATAGAACAATACTAATATCCAAGCACTACAAATTATGACAATACACAAACACTTAACTGAAATGGCTTTTCCTACACGGCTCGTCTGCGTCTCATCTACGGCACCACAACAACACTGGCGTACTTCTCAAGCCAAAGTAAGGAGGAGCAAAACGCAATCACTAAACAGATGATCACTTCACGACTAACAACAATTTCTCTTAAGCCCCTCTGTCTGCGTCCGTTCTGCCTGTTAATAGACTCATTACTTACTTTCCCTTTTCCTCTGTTATTGTCTACCATCAGTAATTGACCCCTATACTTAGAATAATTACAGCAATCTGGATCACTTGTCAAGCTCGGTTTCTAACTGCAAGATTGCTCGCTCAGATATGTCACTCACTCTAACCTTACTCTATAATTATTTAAAGTGGTTTGTTGACAAAACGGTACAAGAATCATTTCATTGTTCGTGTTGACCTCGAATCTTAATTGCTTACACATGTGCTGGCGACACTCAGACTAAAGCTTGGCTTCTCTTACTTACTATTTTCGTCTTTTAGTTTCCATTCTATACTTTAATAAATATTGCGCTATTTATGCACTGATTTGTTTAATAATAACAATTATGAATGCCTTGTATGACAATTGCAGCTTGATGCATTCATATCACAATTTATATGAATATTAATTTATGCTACTATAATACCATCACACTTTGTGTATTTTATACAATTCTGTGATAATACTGCGTATCCCAAAATTTAACAATTCCAAACATTCACAGACATAGTGTTGGATTATCAATCTCATATATCATTCAAATTTCAAAGTGCATTAAACATGGGTGCACTTAAATGGCCACCCTGAAATATATTAAAACTTTAAAAAATAATCTATGTTACATAATGTTTTGGGCTAAGCAGTAGAAAATGCAGACGAAACTCAAAGTGTAAGTACACAAAGTTTTAGCAATAATTCAAGCTTACCTTTTCTTTTAATAAGCCTCTAGGTCCAATGACATTGTCGAATATATGCTTCCCGACATGGGAATCAACAGCACTGAGAGGGTCATCCAAAAGATACACATCTGAATCAGAATACACGGCCCTAGCTAAATTTACACGCTGCTTCTGTCCACCACTGAGGTTAATCCCCTTCACAGAAAATAAAACATAATGCAGAATTAATGTGCCGCAATATAAGTTGCATACGTAGGGTAGTTACGATAGCTAAAAGTAAAACCAAAGCTAAAGACACACTGTGTACCCTTACTGCTCAGGATGTCAAATTTCTTCTCACTTTCCTAAACTTGAAAACAGCTTTAATATGCTTAATGGACAGAAAAGTCTTACCAATTTTTCTATGGATGTACACTGAAGTTTGTAGGCTTATTGGTTCTCATGTGAGAAGATAAAATCAATACCATTTCCATTGCTGGTATTACTGCGTTTACAGTTTGGATTATACACCAGATCATTAAATGGCCATGAGAAAGATTGGCACTTCAAAGCTGGCTTACAACATCCTTAACACATCCACTATAAATATATTACATAGTTAAGCAAAAAAGGTGAATACTAAACACCAGAGAGCGAGACAAACTATTTATGTGCCTGCATTATTTGTTAAAGGAAATGTTTTCTAAACAAATCATCAGCCATAGTTTCTGGCTTCTTGGATGTTCTAAGAAACCAAGGTTTAGCTGTTGCCATATCTAGTGTTGTTAATCATTCAAGCCTAGTTTCAGTCTCACAGTCTCAATGGCAAAAGAAAGAAACCGACAAGAGTAAATAAACTCGTATTGGAATAAATTAATCTTATTTAAATTAAAGTAAAATGCCAGCTCAAATACCATTGTCAACAATGTATTACGCCAATAGCTACAACTGTTGTCGTTACACTGGTTATCAAATTGGGTTCTGGTTAATAGATGGCTACAGGCTTGGACTGGCCATAGTGCCATTGTGCCAATGGCACAGGTGCCCTTACGCTACCATACTTTTGGCGCGCCTTTGGTATAGTCAATTTTTTCTCCTCTCCGCCAAGAAAAATGAATGGTTTTGGATTTCCTGTCAGCTGATTACCTTTCCTTTCAGTCAATAATTCTCTTCTCTCTTCTCCATCCTTTTACTTACGTTTTTAATGCATTTCTTAAAACTCACTTCCCTCTTCCCAACCCACTCCAAAATTTGCAAAAACTAGCATTACTTGAAATATAAAATGTGTATTGACGAATGCACTCCGAAGCCCGGCAGAAATGACGACAGAATATGAAAATAAGTAAAGCTTATTCGGCTCGACCTCCGGACTATGCTTCTGCTTGTGGAGATTAGAGCGCTTCCCCAAACCCTTTGACTATTGGAGGCACTATCACTTGAAGTTTCCTGTAAGATGCATGGCACCCCTCCCCAGTTATTTCGATAAATGGCACAGGTGCCCTTTCCTACCCAGTCTGACTCATGGTGCATGAATATTGACTTGAGAATGTAAGGATTTTATGATTAGCTATGATTTACCTAACTTTGAAAAGGTTCTCAGCACTTAATAACTTCCATAATTACATTTGCCACTTGTAGGTTCAAATGATATTATATTTGAGTTCCAAACGTTTAGCAACAATAAATTAATTAAAGTGGAAGGTTTATTAAAACAAAACAGCACTGAGACCAAGCGGTAAGTTAAGTGGCACATTCCCTGAACCACATTCTGGTGAGAAATTGACTGAATTTTCTAATCAAATTTGTACACTAATTTTTTTGTGACAAAAAATGCCAAAAAAAAATACCAAGATGGATTAAATCGAAATGAGGGCCCTGAAAGATCCAGTGCCATTCTAGAAGAAGATGCTTTATTCTTCCAAAGTCTCAAGACACTTCAATATCTAATTTAAATGGATCTAACTCACCTTTTCTCCTATCTCTGTGTTACTACCTGCGGGTAAAATTTCAATATCTCGAAGAAGAGCACAAGCGTCAATGATTTTGTCGTATTTGTTAGGTTCATAAAAACCACCGAATACAATATTGTCTTTTATGGTAGCATTCTGGATCCAGGCTTGTTGTGGGGTGTAAGCAATGTCGCCCTGAAAAATTGTGAAGAAACGAAAAATGTTTAGGGACAATTTGGTTGAAGGTAGCAGTTGGCTGTCGCGCCTCTCCACTGTTTTGTCAGTTGGCAAAACTGTGAAAAAAATTAAATAATAATTTGATTTTACCAGGCTCTAGATGGAAAACTAAAAGGGTATACACCTTTCCAAAATTATACCATTGAATATTATGTTAATTATGATTAAAGAAAAAGTAAAGGTCACAAGACAGAGCCTTGAGATATTCCCATACATGCAACAAGTATTTTACAAAGTCAAAGTCTGTCATCCATGTTCCAGTGAACAACAACACTTCTTCAATATCACCACGACGAATTTTTACAATCTAAAAAACTTGTTAACAATGGGACTGACAAGGGGAAAAAATAGTAACATGGTCACTGGTTAGCTTCTTACTATGGGTGCCAGGCAACTTTTTCTTGGTTTGATTTTTAATGCAATGATGTCAACCAACAATGAAGGTCAATGTCAAGTTTTATCAGCAGCTTATAAAGAATTAATTAGTGAGGAGTGTTGGACAGTATTCAGCGTTTGTCATTGTCATAGTGTATGATGGGAACAGTGCTCAATTCGGTAAATTTTCGTACTAAATTTTTGCATCAACAGTACGAGGAATTTTGAAAAGTCATGCCTTTCATGCGGATCATGGTCTTATCAGAAACCATTGCCTTATCAATCTAAATGGGTAAATCTGCTGGTTCGATTACAGGCACTGGTTTATTTTTATTTCCAGAGTCTGCTGGCTATGATATGGTTAAACATTGAATCGGTTAAGAACTCTTCACTCCTCGTTCTTCATGTATTCATGGTTTATTAACTAACTAGTTGCCTCAAACAACAATGCCAACCAAACACAGTTAAACTGTAAACCTTAAAAAGGCACTATCTCCGATTGAAAAGCGTACGGAAATACCGTTGCGTCATATAGCAGCAGTGATATTGTTAACCTTTACAGCTTGCTACCAGGTGCATGAGGATGTACCAAATTTTCACTCAGTAATTAAGGAGGCTCGTGGTTTGTTTGTATCATTAAAAAATAGCGTTGCGGAATTCTTAACTTGATGCAAGCAAGTGCTAGATAGTAGTAGCTAGCACTAGATGTTGCTAGATTCTGCAACTTTCAGTCGGTGATAGTGCCACATGTGTTTGGTTTTATGGCTTGAATATTTTACGTATACACAGTGTCAGTGGTTATTAACTAGTCGCCTTTCTGTCAGTAATAGCAGACATTTATGGTGGCGACCGATACATCAGTCACAACACATTTTTCATTTTTCATTGCCCACTGAATGATTTGAACTGTTGAATGTGTAAACACTGTTAATGTGAGACACGCTCTGTTAATGTGAAGGCAGTCTGTATGCCCCCATTTTCTGGACTCTCTTGGATTTGTTGTTTGCAATGACAGTAAAGCGTTACCCTGCCAACTCTATACCGCTGTGTTCAAAATGTATTGTTCACCCAAGCAAGTGCAGATTGACAATGTACAGGCCAGTATGATCATGTGATGCACTGACGTGTTGTAAAATGAATGTGCTATATTGCCACGCTTTCTTTTCAGGTCTGTCCTAACTCCTAAGTAGTACTGGACTTCACATTGCTTTTATCTAATGTGAAGTCCAGTACTACTTAGGAGTAAGGACAGACCTAAAGGGAAAGCGTAATTTTGCTGTAGGTATACAGAAAAGGATTGCTTAGTTCTTTGGGTAACAACATAAAAAATGCTTAAAAGACAAACTACAAACTCTGTTCTGTGTTTTACTTTACTCAAGGTGCAAAACCAAGGAAAAAGGTTCCTTTGAGAAAGTGGTACTAGTATTGTAATTCAGTCTTTAGTCCCTGATTTTTTTTTTGATAACAGAGAGTTATTCTGTGCGCGGCATATCTTGAGTCCTGCACGTATTTTGTGATCGGCGACGTCTTCCTGGAGGGGACAGTTTTAATCGACGGCCGCCATTGTTTGTGTAACTATTTTGGATATCAACAAGGCACTCTGGTACAAAAAACATACAATCGACTATTTGTGTTGATTCTGGGGCGAACTCAAGATGGGCCACGGACACTTTATGTATATTTTATGAAAAAATAATAAGTGCATGATGTTAAAGAGGTATGTACACCAACTGATGTTGATGAATGTATCCGAATTACCAGTGATACCAACGCACCATCCGTTGTATTGTTAAATATTGCATCATGCAACGAATTTACCAAGAAATGTTTTCAATGAATTATATATAAGCTAAGTTTTATTAAATTCACACAAGAAAATCTGCTATGAACTGAGGCACCAGGGAGCAAGAACTAAAGGTTAACAAAGCAATAAACACTATATAGTGCTGCGGTGGACTTGCAATTTTCCGTTGGTTAATAGCCACCTTTTAAAACACAACGGGTCTCTATACTACTTTTGAAAATTTTGTGTAATATCAATACGAATATAGGGCCAACAATGGCAACATACTGTCTTTCGTCACTGCTCTTTCTAAGCAACCAAACAGGGCCTTATACATACTCATATCGATTGTGACGTGTGATAATTTAAGGATGTTAGTATCTGCATACATTTATTACGAGGTGAACTGGGCTGCCACGCCCTTTCTTATTTGCAAAAAAAAAAGCTTTACTTGGAATAGTTTTACACAGTCTTTCTTATTCGCAAAGAAAGTTTTGCTATGGATTGTCTTAAAGCGGCACTGTCACCAATTGAAAGTAGGCAGAATCTGGTAACATCTAGCGTGTCTAGTACTATCTAGCACTTGCTTGCATCAAGCAAAGGAATTCACATTGGAATGTCATTTCCTTTTACGAAACTGACAAGCCACGAGCCATCTAATTTATGAGTGAAAATTGTGTATGTCATCGTGCAGGTGGGATCAAGCTGCAGGGACGTTTTTATAGGGGGTTGTCACACCCCTCCCCAAAGTCTGGCCAGTTGCAAATCGTCGGCAATATTATATAATTTTTGGCCAGTCGGCAAATCAGTCGGAAAAATGACATAAATTTTTGGCTTGATGGAAATCATGTCGATTTCTGGTTTATACCCCTCCAACCTTTATCCTTCCTGACGTCTCTGGCAAGCTGTACACTGTACAGGTTAACAGTATCACTGCTGCTAGATGGTGCCAGAGTATTTGCGAACGGTTTTCAATCGTGATAGTGCCACTTTCATGCCTCATCTCTTAATGTAAAAATATTGCAGAATTGCAAAGAATATTGTCCTTCTCTCTGTATGATCAGAGGAAAAGAATTAAACCTTGAACAAGTCTTTTTCAAGTGTGGAGGCCAAGAAGCAATGTTGCCTTCCTTCCTTCCTTATATGGATGTTTGTGATCTCTAGGTCGCCACTGAAAAAGACTGAACAACTACTTAGCTCGGCTGGAGCCTGTAGCCAGAATCTGCCCCGGTAGCACATTGGTTTGAGCACCCGGCTAGTAAACGGGATGTCCTGGGTTCGAGCCCCACTCGGAGCACCTGTATTTTCTTTCTTTCTCAGACTAGTGTATTGTGTATCCACACAAGGCCAGCCTTTACTGCAAGCTGCTTGCTTCGTTTAAGTCTTTTCATCGTATTTACATCAGGAAGAGAGAAATGAGATACAAGAATTAAAGATAAACTATTATTTTTTGTTTTTACCTGGGTTTGCACTACACCATTTAATTTTTCCATTTCTCCCAAGATTGCTGAAACAAGTGAAGACTTTCCTGTTCCGACTGTTCCAACAACAGCAATCAGTTGACCCTTTGGAACCTTTAAGTTGATACCAGTGAGAGTTGGTTCCGTTTCAGGTCCCCATGAAAATGTTCCATCTTCAATCGATATTGGAACACTGTCGTCTGTTAGAAATAAAAGCTGCTGTATAATCACTTTAAAAATTAGGGGGTTCGTTAAATTTTGATTCATCTTGGTCTTGTCTCGATAAGCTGAGACAAGACAAGGATAAGACGTTAAGATTATTCTAGAACAGACCCAATCTCAATACTGCAATAACGGCTATATTGACATTGAATTGTAGTCCCGACAAGTCTTGAGATAAAAAAATAAGCTTCCTGCAAGGAAAAACAGGCTTCAATTGAATGTTGTTTTATGTGCCAATGGGTTTCTGCATTTTGAGCTTTTCGTAAATCTGGCAATGTCTGAATCCTTCTTTTTTACTTGTTTATTTTTTATTTCCGTATTTTTTGTGAATTGTTACTAAAGAAGCCATATTTTCGGGGTGGTAATGATTAGGTAATGAATTTCTTAAGAATGTCGGTTGACTTTTCACCATCTTTAGCTGAGTAACTTCAGCAATTCCAGGAGTATTATTCAAGAATTAGAAATATCAAGACTTATCAAGATAAGAGAAGATCAGGGTAAAGTTTGGCCAGACGATATTCGGCCGAGACATCAGGTGAAATATCAAGATGTGCTGAATATTAGGTCAAGTCTCATCCCAGTTCTTCTCAGCAGAATCCTTACTAATAATTTTTAACATGTAGAACATAAAACAACGCACACATATTTGTCCATTTTACAAAACCTCAACAAATTACGTATGACACAGCAAGGCTACTAACTTTTTTTTTTAAATTAATTTCTTTGAGCCATAAGTCAGCCAAAGCAACTTAATGCTTGTAAGGTTGAACCGGCTCAATTTTGAACATTACCAGACTTTTAGAGAAGAAGAAATATCTGGTAAACGGAGGTGCCAAACCGGGGATTCGATCCGGGAAACCTCCGATCATCGTAGGGGCCAAAAGATTGTCCAGAATTGGCCAGAATAGTTCCCATAGCCACTGAAAGAGCATGGTAGCCTTTCACGCTACCATGTTCCTACCATGCTACCATGCTACTTGGGGTGAGATGATTATTTTTTCTTTAATAAAAGCAACTCCCTTTTCTCTACACCATAGGGAGAACAATAAGCAGACAACGTCAACGTCTAAAGCAAGAATCACTCACGATAAAGATGTTCCAAGTGAACTATGTACCGAATACCATTATTTTATTTTTTACCTTCCCGTCGACAAAAAAAACACAAGAAAAATGGCATGCCTTCCCCCTCAATCTCTCCCTAGCCTTTGCCAGTTCCCATTATAAGACATTGTTGGTCAGCTCATTATTTCACCAGGCCAAAATTAAGTAATTTAGAAGTTCAGAATTTCTACAAATTTGAATACACCTTTCTCTAAAAACAATCTAAACTAGTCCCAGGTATGACATAAATTTCTCATGAAGTATGCATTCAAGGGGCCTGTCTCCCTATAGCAAAGATGGATGAAAGTCTGATTAAATTCCTGCTTCCCTTCATTTTTTTTTTTTGGGGGGGGGATTGCCAGTTGTCTTGTGGCTAGCCAAAAAATCATTTTTGAAAAATCGTCCTATTAACAAAGTGCCGTAAACAGTGCATGATTTACATTTCATCTGTGTAGGTGCAGTTTTGGAAACTCTGGCCCTCGTCTCTCCCCAATTCTCCTCCTCCCCCGAAAAATTGCCAATGCAAAAAAAAAAGAATATTCATGTTTTTATTTATCTACCACTGCACTAAAATCTAGACAAACGCTAGTGTGTCATGCCAAGTAAGGCAACAAACATCACCACAAACATCACATCAATTCAATTGTCGAGGTTGCTACAATTGTCATTGTAGCACGACGCCATTGCGTCAGTGTCTTATATCTTGAAGCATAGTTGGGCACATTTCGGGTACTTGAGGAAAAATAATAATGCGTTACAGAAGCTTAAATTGTGTTGAAATCGAGAGCAATGACCCACCTGACAAAAATTAACTTGTGTTTGAATGCCAGCTATGCTGCTTTCAATGCAAAATCTGCCCCTCAATAACGTTCAAAATGTGTAACTAGCTAGCTAACTAGTCCGCTCATCCCCATGTTAAATCCCTTAAGGTGATTATTCATCGATTCCGAGATAACGGGAAGGCTTCCAGCTATGAAATTGGACGAATGGGTACAATACGAACTGCGTACCTTTTATGGTTTGGAGCCTGTGGGCGTAACAGGATGGCGTGGGAGGGCGCGTAAGTACGAAAATATTGTTATAACCATTGTTAGTATTGTCAGCATCATCTCTCATTGGACGGTCAAAGTTCCGACAATGAGAACGTGTATACTGACGTACGTGCCTAGGCACACACTAGTGCATCACAATAAATCTAACCAACGTTGCAAAGAAATTGTATTCACGTCCAATTCACGAAAAATAAACCAAGTGTAAAAACAAAGCAAAATAAACAAAGCCAAAAATTGATAAGGAGGCCACCAAGTTGAGAGTGGTTCGGCCCTTCAAAGAAGTGATATCAACACACAAAAACTGACTAAATACAACAAATTACAACAAACTTAAAACCAAACCAAAAGCCAATAAAAAGGTGACTAAGTTGATAATGGTTCGGCCTGTAGGCAAAAGGTAGTAGCAAATTGTTGAAAACCAATTTCTTGTTGGTGTGGCACTTTATTACTCATCTGCACGGTAGTGGAGTTGAGTCAATACACAATTTAAAAAAGGAGTGATATCATATCAAAAACCAAAACTGGTAAAAGGGGCCGCCAAGTTCTGAATGGTTCAGCCCTTCAAAGGAGTGATATCAACACACCAAAACATTCGCCAACTTAATCGCACCGAATAATACTTTGGACGTTAAATGAAAACTTGAACATTGCTACCAAAGTACCAATGTTCTAGTTTTCATTTAACCTTCGAATTATTAAGCGGTGCGATTAACTTGGCGAATGTTTTGGTGTGTTGTTATCATTCCTTTGAAGGGCCGAACCATTCGGAACTTGGCGACCCCTTTTACCAGTTTTGGTTTTTGATATGATTAGAAACTAGGCTAAACTAAAGATTCATTTTCTACGAGTCTTAAGCAGCAAATGCAACATTTATAGCATTGAAATTTAAGTTTCACACAATGTTGGATTGTTGCCGTGATAGCGATAGAATCAGTCAATTCTCAACCACTGTTGTGCACTCCTCTTTTTTAATTGAAATGAT
Source organism: Lithobius niger (assembly GCA_023313725.1). NCBI lineage: Eukaryota > Metazoa > Arthropoda > Chilopoda > Lithobiomorpha > Lithobiidae > Lithobius > Lithobius niger. The sequence continues at coordinate 54,621 of JAHWFP010095186.1, read as the reverse complement.
GGATAATTTGTGCATAATTTGTGAAAAGTACGAAGCTCCTTAATATGGGATTTTTTTGTGTGACTAACAGCTCCCCCCCCCCCCGGGGGGGGGGGGTTGGTGCGTTGTAGGTGAAACTGCACGTGCCTAAATCTGCCAATTTATCAAAACGGTAACAGTAAGTAGAATCTGAGTATTTTATGCCACAGTCAGAGGGGACGAGATAATTACTGAGTTACTAGCCTGGCTATTTTCTATTAGAAGCCACAGGAGAAACAGCATAAGGGCCACAGTTCCTGAACGAGTTAATCTGATTTTATTACAGCCATATTAGATAATGTAGGCTACGGTACTACAAAGGCTTTAATACTCAGCCTTTTTAAAATGACACAGCCTAAGCGAAACGGTAAAATGAAATAACAAAGATAATCATCTGGAAAGTAACCTTTGCTGTCAGCTTGTGGTTTCGATAATGATAACTTTTAAGTTGTTTCTGAGACAGTGGTACGTGTTGCATAGGCTGAAACAAAATTTTCTCAAAGACTAAAATCATAAAACTTCAGCATAAAGTGAAAATGAAACTGCAATAAGACAGTAAATAAACAGATGCCATCACAATGTTTGGGAACTGCAGTGAAGACCAGCATTGAATGAAGATAGAATTATGGGAATTACCAGGGAGTTACTAGCGCAGCAGTTGAAGCAGTCACACGTTATCAGAAGACCTGGCTTGGTTCTCAGCCGGACAACACGTGAATTTTTTTCTCTGGATGCCGCACACTGGTGTTCATTGCGGTTACTGAATGCTATGACTGGTATTATTTTTTTTTACAAAAGTTAACAATTTAAAAAATTAAATTTAACAATTTAAAAATGTAACAAATTACACTTTTAATAATCGTACACAAAAAAATAAATAAAATAAAATAAAAAACGGACACAAGACAGCGAAAAACAGCAAACACTAAACCCCCCAAAAAAGGACAAATAGGGAAAAAAGCAAATGCCAAACCCCATAATATCTTCTAGACACTACGTAGCTTTTTCCATTCAATATTTCTAATTATCAGGCTCACCTGATCTGGAAATTCTTTACAAGCAAGTACTTGTAGACGAAATACATGTTTTAAGTCGTGATTTAATATCTTTACCTTTGGGACTGTTTTTCCAAAATTTACATTTCCAAATAAATCATTTAAGATATTCTGTAACAAAATTGTAAAATGTATTTACAGTTTCAAAAGAACCAAAAAGGTAGTACATCATGTCCAATGTACTCACAGTTTTACATTTAGTATTAATTTTGGTAATTATATTGTTTATTAAATCTAGTTTTTTGCTCTTACTGTATGTGAAGAACAAGTTCTTCAATAGATTCTTCCTCATTATTATTATTATAAAAGGTGCACGAAGAGAGGTGAGCTGACATCCGCAACTTTACCAAAGAGGTACGTATTTAACGCAGTGCTCCTATGTAGCATTTTATAAATAAAAAACGAATCTTTCGTTCCTTTATACGTATTCTTCCAACTCACTTCTTTTTGAAAGGTTTTTTTTCCCATTTACAATGAACCTTGTGACTCGTGTTTGTTTCAGATTTCAACATGTTTAAATGTGAGTTTTCGAATCTGCCATTTACTTGTTTCAAGATTTTCCTGCATCTTACCAGATCATTCCAGCTGGACTCGTGAAATTTCTGCTGACACTTACAATTTTATTTATTTCACAAAAATGCCCAATCTCTTCATTAAACATGGTATGAGCCACGGAGTTTTTGTTTTTTTTAATCTGTGTTATTACATTTTTACTGAAGAAGTATCTGAAAACGACTGGAAAATTTTGAAAAATAAATTGTATGTATGTGAGGGAATTCCAGGAGTTCAGTTGGATCGTGCCATTGCTTGCCACATCCCTCATTTGACCTCTCAATACCATGGATCTAAAATGCGGTCTGTCTTAGAGAAATAAATCAATGTAATTATCACCAATTGTCACCAATTATCATCAGTGTAATTATCACTAAGTGTCCTTCAGTGAATTGTTGCACAAAGTGAAGGATTACACTTAGGAATGGTTTCTGAGCAACAAATATAAGCTAAATTATCCAAAACTAATGTTAAAAATTCTGCTATATGTCTTCGGAAACCAGGAAGCTGACAGATTACACTTAACCAAGAGTCATCTATCTTACCTTGGGTTGAGCTGTGTCCCACACTAGCTGGATCCAATTCTTCATTTAACAAATACTCCTGCATACGCTTCATGGACACTCGGGCCTGTTCAGTAACATATAACTTAATTAAATTCCAAGTCTTGAGGAAGAATGTACGAAATAAGTTGATCTCAGTTGCACTGTACCTGCACAATAGCTACCAACACAAGTGGTACTTGGATAATTGGAAATTGCAATATATTAAACAGTGTGACTGATACAAATGCTTTGGCTGCATCCAATACATTTTTACTATCAACCATGACAAAAGTGGCAAATGATGCCAATAAAAACTGAAATGAGATAAGTAGTTCAAGTTACACCAAACATAGGTAAATACATAAATACATGAATAGAATGAATCAGTAATGATAACTGCTTTTTATTTATTAGAAATCGAACCACTGAAAAAAGAAAACTTTTCATTCGTCCTAATGCAACTCACCACAATGCGCTGTGCACATGTGTAGTTTATGTGTGTGTTTGCATGCATGCATGTGTGTGTGTATGTATGCGTGAGTCCATGCATCCATTACATAATGTTGCAATGTTGTGGATGCAATGTGTCTGCTGTTCATGAATATACCATGAAAAATTGCCTGTTTTTATCTGTCTGGGACAAACATGTCATCATCTTTCTGTGAAAAGGCAATGCAAAAGAGAGCTAGTATCTAACAAACTGTTTGCTTCAGTTCTAGTTCCTCAACTGCATGTATGGCCAACGTAAAAGGCCTTCCGCATGGGCAGAGTACAACTGCATGTATGCAGTTGTACTCTGCCCATGCAGAAGGTCTTTTACGTTAATTTCAAAGGTTCATTCCCTTCTCAGTCGGTTGGCCATATAATGCTAATGTACAATGAGACGACATGTAAACAAAACTACAACAAATCCACAGCAACATTCAACTCCTGAACCTTTTTTTTTTCAAACTGGGTGTTCTTTACGTGGAGCAAACTCTCAAATTAATTAGACTGGCTCCTCTTTACTGTATAATGCACTACATGTGTGGATGTGATCTTTCCACTTTCTTGTTGTTGCACAGTTGACCAAATGCGTGTATTAACATTGCTGCAAAATACGCAGTAGCATTTTTGTAGCACTTCATCGTTCCAAGGTAGGAAGTGTGAAGTGTGGTGTGTCTGAAGTGTCTGAAGTGTCTGAAGTGTGGTGTGAAACAAGATGGCTGACCTTGTAGAAGTTGTCCTTCATTGATTTAATGCTGGCTATTTAAATTCTGTAGAAGTAGGTGCAGAAACTGTGGACAAACTTGAAACTAACAACTTCAATATATAATAATTCTTCATCGGTGGAATCGTCTTGTCCAACATCGTGTCAGTTTGAGGGAAAAACAAACTTAATCTGGAGCAAACTGAATACCTTCTACGAATTTTATGGCCATTGCTTGGTCATTTAGGGTTAAAGTTTTTTCTCATTAATTCCACTTCACACTATGACACTTCAATGATGTTACTACACAATACAGTGTTTAGTAACTGTTAGTAACTGTTACATCCTCGGAATTGTACGATTACAATTATTATAAGCCATCGAAAAAAGACTCGTAGGCTTTAGCTAAGTGACTCCAGGACAGCTAGTCAAGCTCTGTTTATTTTACCCAACACCGAAGCTTGCCGTCTTACTGTGCTACAGTTAGGTGGTGAGAGTGCGACCATCACACAGTAAGAAGGACCCTGGCACTTGTGTCTTGGCTTTTCATTGATCCTTGACACAGTTGCTTTTCACGAGTGGCATAAAGAGTGACATACCATATCTTTTCTGTTCCTGAAGGCTTTGTCCATGGTAAATAAACCATGTTTAATGTTATGGAGTATAACAAAAATAACTTTATAATATATTTTGTTTACTTACCAGAGTGGGTGTAGCTCTATAAACAAAGTTGCTACAGCCATCGTAGTAAGCCATCTTTTTTAGCAATGATATTTCTTTATCTCGGACTGTGTTTACTTCATCTCCATATGGGCCCTCCCAAGCATACATCTTAAGTACCTAAATAAAGACAATAACCTTTAAGTACGCAAATTCAGATAATAATTATATGAAATGCAAATTTAACTGACATGTTGTTGAATTATATTCCAGATTACTAGCACAAAAGTTTTGTTTGTTTTCAGCCTGTTGAACCTTTAAGTCAGCTCGTGCTACATCAGATTGCACAGCAGGGAATAGTTTTTCATCCCACCTGTTGAACCATGCAAGAAATTTTGAGGAGAGTGAATTTCCAGAGTGCCCATCATAAGGGGATCTAATCCATCCATCCATCCATCATGAGGGGAACTAATCAATTCTTAAAGCAGAAGTTTTACAGTGCTCAATGATAGCATTGGTAAATTGGGTTTTAACCTCCTGATCACAGAGCTGGGGCAGGCTGCTCGTCACTTGCTGCCCTAAAAAATGTGTCGTATTCGACTTAATCACTAGTCATGGCCCTATATTACATAAAGTCAGTCATATTTTAGGTTCGTGAGCGTCGAGCAACCCATCTCTGGACTGTATTCACCATCCAAGATACCACTCAACGGTGATATGGATTGCAGTGCAGCACTATTAAACAGATGACTTGTGCTTCAGTGCTACAGCATTCACAAACTAACAGTGTGTCGGGTTAGTGCTATTCCTCCTTTTTTCTTTAAATAGTAATACAGTGTGTGATTTGTTTTGGCATTGTCAATCAGAAAAAGTAGGATAATAGGCCTTTTGAAACACTCCTCAATACAAAAATAACACTTGAAAACCACTTCATAATGTATTTTATACAATTTTAAGGGAGCAGTTATGATCATTAATCTTGATCAACCTGACCCATAACATGAACAAAATCTCAGGTAGCAAACACGGTACTCGAAACTGGTACATTCCAACTATCCACCTTAATCACAAAATAATTGAAAACAGGAAAGTAACTCACTCCAAAATGCCTTGCATTCTGCAAATTAGTTTATGTACCAGAGTATATAAAAATATGAATAAACAAGGAGCCACAAACTGATTCACTATATCCAAGCATTTGACAAGTCACGTAATTATTTCGATCTTTTAAATCATGGCCAGAATATTGAAAATAGAAATTTGACCATTGCACATACTCACACCAGCATCAGAACCTCCTCAGATTTATACATCTACCTATATGCAGACGAAGCTAGATTGGCATAAAGACCAACCTTATTAATTATTCGTTACAAGGTGATGCATTTTTGTAGTATAAAAATTCACCAAATGGGCTAGTGGTCCCATCATACACTGGGTCAAAACCTTAATACTGTCCAACATTCCTCATTCATACCGAATTGTTAGATACTGGTAGATATGCTCTTGGTATCATCTACCAGTATGAAACTTTACAGGTTTCTCATAAATGTCCACAACACTGACTGGTCATGCTTCATATTTCAATTAAATATGCTATTAGGCTACAGCATCGAGAACTGCTTCAAGTTTTGTGATCTACCACAAATATAGGTAAATTTGGCTTTTCTATACTTTGAATGATCACCACAACACAAACCATGGCGTCAATACATTTTGTACTGTATTTGTAACGCTTACTTGTATGTTGTGATGAAATTGAAAATAAATAACAAATTTAACGCAACTGATATAAAGACGTTGCTGATAAAATGTAACGTAAATGTTCACTGAAATATATTTTTTAATAAAACCAATACGGCATTAGAATTTGAAGACGTATTACTGGTTAGACTAGTAAAACCACACACACTGGAGACATGAAAAAAATTGAAAGCTTGCGTAGTCTAATCAGTCCATCTCTTAAAATATTACTTAAAATACATACCTTTATGCCATTAAGCAATTCATTCATAAGTTTAACTCTTTGGTCTTTATTTGCCATTTGTTCCCCCTGAAAAAAATGTGACAATTACTTTTATGCAGTTATATGGATGATATAGTACTAGCCCCATCACATAATGCTATAACAAAATTGTTGTCCAGAGAATTTTGTTTTTGATTTGTGTTCTTGGAACATTATAGAAGTAATTCAGCTTGGGTAGACTTTGCTGATCCGGGGTGAATGTTTCCCCGGTGGTGTTGCAGGGATGTTATTTTCAGGATCCTCACCACCTACAAAGTTCATAGTGGTGTATAGTTAGAAAGTTAGTTAGTTAGCGATAATTAGTTATTAGTTAAATAACTACTTAACTACTGACTCGTTAACTCAACTAATTAGTATAATTAGTTAACAAAGTAGTTAACTAACTTATTAGTTAAATTAATTAACTAATTAAATAGCTAATTAACTAGTTAACTATATGCCTAGCTTATTAACAAGCAACCTAAGAAGCTAACTAACTAGCTAACTAATACTAACTAGCTAACTAATTACCTAAACAACGAGCTAACTAACTAGCTAACTAATACTAACTAGCTAACTAATTACCTAAACAACGAGCTAACTAACTAGCTAGTTTCAGTTAGTTCGTAGTTAGATAGCTCGTAATTTAGCTAGATAGTTAGCTAGTAAGGCAGTTAGTTAGTTAGCTAGCCAGTTACTTAGCGAGTTAGTTGACTAGCTAGCTAACTAACAAGTGAACTAGCTAGTTAATTAGTTACCTAACTAGCTAACTGATTAACTATCTGGCTAGTTAATTAACTGGCTACCTAACTACCTGCACCAAACTAATTAGGTAGTTACTTAGTAAACTAGCTAGTTAGCTAGTTTGGTTGCCAGTTACTAAGCTAGTTAGTTAGCTAGTTAACTAACTAGCTAACTAACTAGCTAAAACTAGCTAATTAATTAATTAGCTGCCCAACTAACTAGCTAACTAACTAGATAACTAACTAGCTGAATAACGAGCTAACTAACTAGCTAGCTAACTAGATTGCTAGTTAGCTAGTTATTTAGTAAGCTTGGTATGTAGTTGGGAAGTTAGATCTAACTAGCTAGCTAAACTTAACTAACTACCTACGGCTACCTGCGTAACTACCTAAAACTAGCTAATTATCTAACTAGCTAAAACTGCCTAATTAGCTATCTAACTAACTAGCTAATTAATTAGCTAACTAACTCAAGTAAGCTATTAACTAACTAGCTAACTAACTGCAGAAAAATTAACTTTGTAGGTGGTACGTTCTTGAAATACAACAACATCACTGCAATACATCCGTCATTTTGGAAAAATGGGGTCCGAACAACTTCAGCCTGGATCAGCAATGTCTACCCAAGCTACAGTACTGCTACAATGAACCAAGAAAACATTAAAAAAAAAAATCTCTAGACAATAACTTTTGTACGGTGGTATATAATGGATCCGGGATTATTAGAAACAACTTTAATAACAGTTTGGGTTGGGTGGGTACATCTATAACAGGTTACAGTGTAACAATCTATAACAGGTGAACATTGGCGATGGTCATGGAAATACTACTGATGGGGAATGAAATTCTAAGATACACTTTGACATTCATATGACTTCGTACAATGAATTTACTTTCTATGTATACCTGACAGAAGAACTGTATTATGAAATCATAAAGGAATACCGCAGTATAGTTTATTTAGTGCACGCATCCGTGTTTAAATAGTGGAATATTTTATAAACCGACACTTTATTAATTGTGCTTACACTGCAAACTTGGAATGCGTAAAAGGCACTGAATAATTGTTAAATAAATACAGATGCAAACCTATTTACTTTACCTTTTGGACTTAAATGTCAGACTGCTTGAGTGGAAATTGAACCAATGACCTTTGAAACCAAAGGCTCAGCCATACTGACACGGCCGCGTTAGTATGGCTGAGTGGTAGGACTTCGGCCTTTGGTATCAAATGTCATTGGTTCAATTCCCGCTCAGACAGTGTCATCTAAGTACAAAAGGCTACGTAAAAGGTTTGCAACTGCATTTATAAATCACTTTTTGATCCCATTACCTTTCCATCCTGTTAAAACTGAATAATTGTGCAGAAATGCAGCGTATTCCACGTTTTTAATTATCAAATACGGTTCATATGTGTTGCTTTGTTGTGTTACAGTTTGCAGTGGGGGAACTTTATTTTCAAGCATATTTGTTCTAACATGTATCAGTCTAACAATCAATGGCATTTATATCCCCTCCACCCACCACAAGACCAATGAAGAAAACTCCCAAATACCAATGAGCCTACCCCCTTCCCGAATTCTGCATCCACCGACCAATTCGGAGTATTGTCGTAAGTCATAAGCTCCATAATATTTCTTTTATTAGCACAAATATGATCATAGTTCATTACAATGCCATTGCCGTCTTAAGTTTATTTTGTGCTTTTTTATTTTGACACAGAAAATCGGAATTGGTCACTTTTGACGTTTGCTACCTATGCGATAAAGCCTTTGACAGATTACTGGAGCATCTAGAAAACTGTTTAATTATTTCTTTATTAGTAAAACTGTCTACAGCATCTCTTGTTGCTGACAGAATCAGTAAACCAGACGGCCAATCATCCGTTACACTTGATGTCATGCGATTTTGTACAATTCATAGATAACTCAACACTTTCAGAAGAGCAACTGGTCACTGCAAGGCTCATCAGAATTCTGTGAAGAATTACAAAAATTGGAAAATTTGTCATTTGTTGAGACAGCCTCATTGGCCTTAAAAATCCATTGGTTGGAACAGTCTGTGCATAATTTGTATGCCGAGTGATTTTTTTTGAGATGCTCCAATTTCTAGAATGCTGCCACTTGCAAAGTCTTGGTCCCTACTATCACCTTGAACTTCATAAAGTTCATCTGGAATTCCAAGTTCAAGAGCTTGAATGCTAATGTTACTGTCAAAGTCCTGATCGTGGTCCTGATTCTGGACATCACTCGCTGCTGTTGACTCAGTTTCTTGACTGAACTGATGTCTTGGACGAGGATCATCGTCCTCAACAAAAACGTCACCTTCATGAGTTGCATATATCACTCGAAAGCTGTTCAGTTCATCTGCTACCACAACTAGATCTAAGTCATAGAATTCATAAATGTGCTTCTGCTTTGTGTGTGCGACTCTCAGGTTTAAGTAGAGTTTTAATGTGTAAAATAGCTGGCAGAAAATCTTAATGTTTTCCTCTGGAAAACGGTCTAGGAGTTGGACTAGCAAACTATCGATTACTGTAAGGTAAACTTCTGCTTTCAGTTTATAAACAAGACTTACAATGGGTTCATCTACTGCAATTTCATCAAAGATCCTCATCCTCATACCCTTTTCTGCACCTGAGTGGAAATATTGTGGTCATAAAAGACAATTTCTTCTAATACCTTTCTCCATTCTTCATTTGTACTAAGCCAAGTCAAAAATGTTGATAATTCCACTAAGCAATGCCTTGACAACTCCAAAGTCAATAACGAGACCTAGAGTCTTTATGATTGGTACTCACTAAACGGTTTCTGTTCAATCAGCAAGATGCTGCTACTTCAGCATTTTGTAAGCAACTCTTTAAACTTCCTTCAGCAGTTATGGTATCCTTATTACAGTTTAATCATCTACAATAGCCTGAAGACTTGACACAGTCCCATCGAAACAGTTCAGACGATGTCATACTGATGACCATTTTTCTGCTTCATCTTGTGCTTTGCACTCTCTTTGATCTCATTTTCTTGCTTCTTCCATACTTCGTTTTTTCCATTTCTTCAACAAACAGAATATCTTCCATGACAGTTCATAAACAAATGAAGCTTTTCCACGAGACCAAACTTGTACTTTAACTCAGGTAAACACTGGATTGACTTTACAACCACTAGGCAAATCGATGAGCACAACATTAGACGTACAACACTAGACCATGCGTTTCTTGCACTTTGAACTTCTTGATTTCAAGTGTTTCTTGTATTTCAACACATTAAACTAAAGTTAAATGTATTAAACGTTAATAATAACACATCCAGCACATTGTTCTGGTGACAGACTCTACCAGTAATACCTTTGGATAGAGCCGCTTTGTCCTTCTTGCACAATGCATGAAAAGCCTATAGTCCTACCAGCCAAACTCCTGTGCATAAAACAGTGTACTGCAGAAAAGTTTCCACTTCACGTATAGGTAGCAGTACCAGAGCAAGGGGGTTGAGAGTACAGCCACTCCGAATGCCAGAAAGCGAAAAAGCAGCCAGAAACGCTGCCCTCGTCCATAAACAACGTTAAAAACTAAGTTGAAAAACGCTCCTTTGGCAAAGTCTAAATACAACTATAATCCTTCAAATGCAGACAGTTATTTTTGTCTGCTGTCCACCTACCTCACGCCTTCTGATCAGACCAGTAACATAAAAATAGATTATCGGACATATACTAGCAAGCCAACAAGCAAAATACTTGGGGAAGTAGTGTGGGGGGGGGGGGATGGACGGGAGATTTTAATTGTAATTGCCCTGCTTTTACCTAGAGGAACCACCACTGTAAAACGTTTGTATTTTTTCCTGAGTCACAATAAAAATGTGTCCTGCTAGAAGGAAGCCCCAACAACGCCCTACTGGTGGGTCACTGTGTCCTCATTTTTCCTGGCATTTTGGCTGTGTGGCTCTTTAGCTGCATCTGCATCAGTTTCAGCTGCGGAGTCATCCCTTTCATCCTTGTCTCATTTTTTCAACAAGTCATTGAAAAAATGGTTTTTTGAAAGTCATTAGTTTGCAAAGTGTTGCAGTGGCCTTCCTTTCTTTACATCCTTGTTTCCTTTCCCTCCTTTAAGTAGACCATTGGACAATGGCCATGACCAGGAGCCGATGAAGCGAACCCCCTCTAGGGGCGAGGGGGCCATAGGCCCCTTTTACACAAATACAATGTTCTTTTTTCCCTACCATGACCAATCGCTTTTAACGATGACTGAGTAAGTATTTTTACGTGGCTTATGTAGCGGACTTTACGGTGGCTTATGTAGCTGTACCATTTAATCTCAATATGATGACAGTCTAATATCGATAATTCTCTCTGATCTCAGTCTCATCTGGACTTATTGAGACGAGAAGAAAAATCGCATGGCTGATTAAATTGACTAAATTCTTACTTTTTTAGGATTTTCTATTGGTACAGGTTTGCTATTAAGTATGTGCTATAACTGGATCACACAGACACAGCAAACATGGTTGTCAGCTCTAAATATTTAACACAGTTAGTTCTTCATGAAAGACAAGACTTACCTGCAGTTTCTCAACGCGGCCCATGAGAACAGAGCTTATAGGTATTAATAATATAACCACAGCTAAACCTGCAAGAACTGATGGTCCTAATTGACCCCAAAGCATGTAAGTAGCAATGCCAATTTGTAGTGGAGAGGACCAAACAGCATTCAACTGATGAACCAGTTCAGCAAAATACTGGACATCTACAGACATCAAATTGACAGTTTCTCCTACAGTAGATGATCGGCGGGCAGCATTTGAAAGTTTTAGAGCCTAAAATAAAAAAAAAAAAATACACAACTTGTTGCTAAACAATAGATCAGATTAAAGCAAGAGTCATGGAATCTCAAAACCCGTACTCCCTAATTTCACACATCCTCAAACACCTGAAATTCTGAAGCTCACAATCTCAATCCAGAAAGACTGAATCGAGAATTAAAAGTGAATGCATTTCTAATTTAAATCCATAAAATTACAAGCAAATCAAACGTTGCATAAAGCCAAAGTTACACACAGTTACATAAAACCCAGACTCAAATCTAATATAAAAAAAAATACATCACGAGACAAAAAGTAATTATGCAAGTCATGTGACACTCTTTTTAATTTATTCCACTATGAAATCAGGGCCAGCGTTAGACCCGGGCCTACCTGGACACGTGTAAAAATAACAGTGCCCGGGTCCGAGCTCTGGTAAAAAAATTATCAGTTGTGAAGTCATTTGTTTAAAAAGGTTTTCAACTCTTGAGCCGTCCGCTACCCGCACATATTGACCACACAGACATTGTTGCAGCTGCTAAGTGCTTCCTTTAAATATTCAATCACATTTACAAACACAACATTTTAGTAGTAGCAGTGTAAACTTGTAAATAGTTAATCAAGAGCATTTAACATGCTTACTAAAATTGTTATTCTGGGTGGTTTTAGGGAAATGTTCCCTGTTGTCTGGTGTTTTCTGTTAGCTTGCCCGCTGGATTTTAAAACTGTTAAATTAACAGGATAAAGTAGCTAGTCTAGCAGGATACATTAGTAAATTTCAAATGATTGACACGGCAGAGATAAAACTGTTAACTTAAACTCTGAATGGGGTTGTATGACCATACTTTTAATACCCATGGATCAGTGGTGGATCTGCTCCCCCTCCCCCCCCCCTCCACAGTCTGGAAAATGAACCTCTATCGGTTGGACGAATTGCACATAGCCCAAAAAAGGTTATCAAAGGTGGTCTTGTTCCCCCAACTATGAATTCCTAAATCCGGTCCCGAGGTATTACAAGCGTGCCTAGCCAGTGCCCGGGTAGAAATTCGGACCTAGCGCCACCCCTGTATGAATTTGTACTTCTTTTTTCTTTTCTGTGATTTTGCTATTCTGTCCATGAATCACACCATCTTTATATTAACTTCTAGTAACTTTGTTCCTAATTTTTAATACCACAAAACAGGATGCGCTGTAGCTTCGAGCGACGAACATTTTCTGTGATTCTGGTTTGTTCTTGGAAGAACTTACAGTCTTGTTTCATGCTACTTGTTCCATACAGTCTTGTTCAATACCACTCGTTTCACGCTACTCCACACTACTCTCAACTCCACGTGAAGCTCTTTGTCATACTGACATTCCAACCAGTCCAGTTGACTAGTAATTTGAGTGAGAGGACTAAAAAATATGCATTTATTAGTTCAAGGGGCCATTCAAAAACCACGTGGCCGTTTTTTAAGCTATTTTAACCCCCCCCCCCTCCCCCCTGTGTGGTCATCTGTGGCCAGATCTTGGACACCCCCAAAAAACCACGTGGCTCATAGCCACAACCCCCCCCCCCCCAAAGACTTAAAAAAATAAAATACCATCTTAACGTGTTTTAGACAAATGCAGCACCACTTCACATAAAATTTGTTATTGTGCCGTACCAAATTTGATGAATTGATAGTGTTCGATATAAAAAAACCCAACGATAAATACCCCCATATTCCACTTTCGCTTTTAATAAACGCAGCCGTTTGATTCATTGTGTGAAATATTTTCACCAAAACGTTTGGCGATCTGCAATGGCCGCTAGACTACGCTTCATCCAGGATTTGTAACTGAGATGGACAGTAGAAAACTGTAACGTAATACGTTCATTATTACGTAGGCCATCACTGTATTGAATTGTCCCAGTGAAGCACTCAACATCAGCCGCACAATATTTAAATGAATTCTTTAAACGCATTCTTACAATGTTGAAAGAATCTTCCACCACTGTGCGGGATATGTAGTTCGGTTGACTAGGGCCCAGACGTTAAGGTCGATGCAGGAACAATCTGCCTCAAAACAAAACTTATAAAGGATTCCCACCAAGCATTTTTGGTCGTGTGAAGTCGTGATATCAAACGCCATGCCCTTTCGCCAAGCTAATCCCACCGAGTAATAGTTCGAAGGTTAAAGGAAACATATGAAAATTGCTTTCTGCGCAATGATTTAAATTATTTCATTTAATGTTTGAAGTCTTAGTCCCCCTATTTCCCTAGCCCCTGAACCACTTGACCAATTAGAAGAGGCCTTATGAAAAAGGCACATCCCCAGAGCAATACCTGTAAAATGAGCTAAGAATCAGATTTATTCACCGCATGGAAGAATTTATTTTCGTGATACAAATAATGGCGTTACCGCAGTAGCCAGTAATTAGACAAATATCAACATTATTCACATCGTTTTTTCAACGAGAAAACGTTAAGCTGTGTCACTAACAATAACTTTTATGTTGTCAGGCGACCAAAGTCTCCCGGTCAAACAAGTTTCAGCTTTTTTTGTCGCATTGTTATGTATCCTCAGATGGCTGAAAACAGCCAAACTACTTTTGCTGTAAAGACACAAAGTGTCTAGTGGTTGCCATGCTCATATATATATTTTACCTGGATGTTATCGGTAATTTTGTCGGGTGACACACTAGTGTGTGTCTTGATATAAGAACACTGTAAGGCTATGAGTGTGATGGTATGCACAGACTCTTGTACGGTAAGTGCACCAATCCATTGGAGATAATGGCTTTTCCTTCAATGCAATAGCCACGTGGCTAATTTCGAGACCCCCCCCTCCCCCCACTGTGGTTACTTGTGGCCGAAAGCCAACCTACCCCCACCCCCTAGCCGGCCACGTGGTTTTTGAATGGCCCCTAAATGAATTTGTACCCATAAATTGCGCAAACACTGCTTCGACACATTCAACAGAAACGAATGAATTTGTGCCCACTGAAAGCAAAGACCATATTCTAAGCTTTTGGTTTGGTTTGGGGAAAGCTTGTAGTCCCGTTTCATTCATACTACTATTTTCATACTACTCCTAAATACTCTTAACCCCACATGAAGCCCTGTTTTCATCTACTGACAGCTGATCAGTCCATTTATCAAGTAATATGAGTGTGAGGACCAAAACAGACACATTTGTTTAAAACAAGTTGTACTCGTAAGGTGCTAAAACACTGCTTTGACACCTTCATTAGAAACAAATTTGCTTAGGTGGAGATTTGTGCGCACTGAAAGAAAGGTTATATTTTGAGAACTCTGATGAATTTATACATGCAAAATGTATGGAATAAATAATAAATAAATAATTATTTCTTAGTCAAATATTTTATCTTTCTGAATTCTGAGTAACGTATTAAAAAAAAACCACCAAAACATCACCTAGACAATAAACTAATTGTAGCCCTATTTATTAAAATACTGCAAGTGTTTCCTTGCATATACAAAACATTTGTATGTGCAAAATGACCAGAAGAGCATAGCCAATCACCACTCATTACAGCTTTCACAGGGTGGGCTTTGGTATTTTGTCTTTCAAGAATCAAGAGTGGTTTTCAAGACTGTAAGGGATATAGACTGCTCAAAGAGCCAGTTTTTTTTTCAAATTTCGTGGATGTAAATTTATAAACGAATAACGAAAGTGAAGGAGTTTGTAAATATAGACTTTTTGCTATTGTTCATACATATGATTTATGACTGAACTGGCAGCCTACAGTTGCCAAAACTTAAGTATTGAAAATTAGGCCGTGACAAACATTCTGGTTTCTAAATAAAGCCTTATTTGATATGTCCCAGACTACGAAGGCATTAACACTTGTTTTGTGATCCGTGTGAATAATTCACTACCTTAGAGCTGGGTGCTGATAGCTTGGTGCTGAAGATGACAGGATGTCTCCTCTTAATTCTAAAATTAAGCTGATAAAATAAAAACTGAATGTTTCCTTACCTTTGAATAAATGGTGCCAATCAAAGCTGCTCGTACTTTAACAGCAATGCAGAATGAAAGAAACAAATACTGCGTATCACACAGAGACTGTAAGACGGTTGCAGCAAAAATCACAAAGCCGTAGAAATAACCATGCCACACAGGCTCGTCATCTTGGAAAAAATTTATTAACAACCTGCGTCAAAAGAAGAATAATTTAATTTTCCAAATGTGCATCATACCTACAATACAAAGTTATTACTGACTCGAACACGAGTCACAGATTATCCTCATTGACAAAACCGCTAAGTCAATTTGGTTACAGCATTATTTTCAAAATATTATGGAAACCTGACAGCATAACGAAGTAATACATTGTAATAAACACATATTGTTCATAACGGTATAATATCAATATATATGTTTCACATAATCATCTTATAAGCATCTAATGTCAACATTTTTATTGCTATTTTTTAAATTATTACATTAGCTGTTTACCTATCATAAATTACCGAAATTTGTAATATTTATGCATCCACAAGTCTTGTATGTAAAATAATGATTGTGTGGCATGAAAGTTGAAATTAATGGAAAACAGTAAGTTTTACTGTCTAAAATTGGTTTTCAGTGCCGCTGTCTAAAATTGTCGAAAGTCGCCACTGCCCTGAAAATAACGGATTGCCTATTTATGCTGCCATCGCCATAAAAAGATTGATATTCACTTAGCTGAATTTTTCCACCCACCCACTCCCACTATCTGGCGATTGCAGACACAAAGCAGAATAGGAAGGTAGTGAACGAAGATAGTGAAAAAACTGTTAAAGAGTCAAAGTCAGACTAACGGAAAAATATCTCTTGCCCAAACAATTGTCCTAGAAGGGGAGCAACCATTGTTTGAAATTGTCGTTAGTCGGTGTTAATGTAGGCCTGACAATACCATAGTGGTTTTAATCCCGTGAACAGATGCACGGCAGAAATTCAAAAAGAAAAACATCTTGAAATAAGAAAATCTAAAACAAACCCACAAGGGTGAAAAAAACCCGCCAAGTTTCAGCCATCACTAGTAGTGATTTCAGATTCAAAATGGCTGCCACTAAGTTGCTACATTAGTTGGCAAGCAAGTTTTTGATTTAACGTTTGAGGTAATAGTCGGTGGGACTAGCTTGACAACTAATGTTGCTACTTGGTTGCAGCCATTTTTGGTTCTGATATCACTATTTTGATTGGCTGAAACTTGACGGGTTCTTTTCACCCTTGTAGGTTTTGTTTTAGATTTTCGTATTTCAAGACGTTTTTCTTTTTGAGTTTCTGCCGTGTATCTGTTTACGGGATTAAAACCACTATGGTATTATCCGGCCTACGTTAACACTGACTAACGACAATCTCAAACAATGGTTGCTCCCCCTCTAGAACAAATGTTTGGGCAAGAGATATTTTTCCGTTAGTCTGACTTTGACTCTTTAACAGTTTTTACACTATCTTCATTCACTACCTTCCTATTCTGCTTTGTGTCTGCAATCGCCAGTTAGTGGGAGTGGGAGTCGGTGGGTGGGGGGAAAGAAGTTGGAATTTGGGTTATTAATTCATGCAATAACTAAAGAATAAAACGTTTTTGGCCAAATGTTTATAGGAATTATGTTCTTAGTTTGATGCAAGGAATTAGTCAGCCAAGTATGGACACAACCTTTTGTTACACCCTGTATATTTGTAACGTAGCTTGCTGTTTATTTGTGGCTAAATTAGTCTAAGAATGTCCTTGACAGAAATTTGGGCTCTTAATCCCGTACTAAATTCCACCAATCACTTCCGAATAAAGTGACACGACTGCAGGAGCTTTGGAATCTAGTGTGGTCTTAACACTTTCAGTCCATGTTCACTGATTGAATTTGACACTACATCACCATGGGAATATCCTACAGCGTTCAATGGTCAACGCACTTTATGCAATACGTGGGCAGAGCTATTGTAAAGTTGAAACTGTTTTTGGCCGTCACTTGCATCAAACATAACAATGCTGATTTGTTGCGATGTGTAAGTGTTCATTTAAAAATAGTATGTATTTTCCTATCAAAAACAATCTTGAAGGTACCTTCGCTTGAAATACGCTGTGTGGCATTTGTTTGAGTCACCTAGCAATGCTAGTCATCATGTAGCAGAGGGTTAACTGCTTGCGACCGCTTGCCTCCATCGTAACCTAGCAACAAATTTGGAGCGCCATTTTATAATTTATTACGCTCTATTGTAGTACGCGTTTAAAACTTTTTATATACTCTTACAAGTCATAAAACATCAAAATATGTACTATATTTGCTAATTTATTATTATGCCATTGTTTAAAACAAAAACGTTATTCGGATTTTTATTGTAATTGTCAGGGTGATGTAACTCCTGGTTTCCACCCTGATACCAGTCTCCTCACTGCCACACATCGTCCATTGAAGCACAATGTCACTTGTTTTCTGTGCCTTTATCCACATGTCACTGTCTTCTCTGAAATTAAATATGACGACATTAGGTTCATTTTTGTTTTTATCTCTTGTTGGAATCCTGTGTGCTTTTTCAATTTGGTGTTCAGTATAGCCATCAATTTTCAACGATTTTGTAATCCTTCCTACGGTTTTTCTAAGGTCCCTTTCTTGATATTCTATCTAGTCCTCCACAGATTTCTTTGGTGTTCCTGGATATTTCTTTACAACTTTATTTAAATTTAAAGTGTTTATTATAGAAACATTCTACAGCCCTTAGTAAAAATAGACTCAGCCAGGCGCGCGCACACACACAAAGACAAAATGGAAGGTTATATTTTGACAACTAATATCTTTTCTTTGCATGCTACTGCACCAGTCTGTTTTATTACTGCAACCACACATTGTTCAAGTAAGTAAATCTTGGCTGAAACACTGAAAATCAGTGTTTTGTACAAGAGTAAATCCAGTGATCCTTTATTAATGCCTTAGTGACTTAGAATTAGCAGAGGGGTGAAGCAACAAGTTTAAACACGGGGTTAAAGAATTGCATTTATGAGTGTGTGTGGCGTGACGGAAGGAGGAAATGGCAGGGTAAGGTGCGCAGATTTTCTTGCTTGCAGTATATATCTTCACAAATGAAATTGACGAGCATCTTAATCTTTACAGCTTAATTAAAGTGGCACTATCACCGACTGAAATGCGAACGAATGCACCATGGCAGTGATATTGTTAGCCTAACAGCTTGCTCATAGGTGCATGAGGACGAACCAAATTTTCACTCAATAATTAAGGAGTTTGGAGTATTTTTGTTTCGTAAAAAGAAATACCGTGGTGCATTCCTTCGCTTGGTGCAAGCAAGTCCTAGACAGTACTAGATAGCTCTTGATGTTGCCAGATTCAACCAACTTTCAATCGGTGATAGTGGCACTTTAAGTCTTGTTGTCATATAGTCTAGACTGATAGCTGATCAAAGACACCGATAAATGTTCAGCCCATAGTAAATATTTTTTTTTGCAAAACTATCACATAAACAGTGAGAGTCCTCACGTTTGTGCAAAACTGGTACTTACTCCAAAACAAGTGGTGTTATGAATGGTAACACAGTAGATATCATTTGTATCACAACAATAACTATAAAGTCTCCTCCAAATGTCTTGCAAAGAGCAATAAATAGTGATGGTTTGGGGCTGGTTGCAGTTGAAGGTGTCGTTTCTGATGCGACGCCGTCAGACAGGTTGGCTCGAACAGGAACAAGGCTGTAAGAATAAACAAAAATTGCAATACACATTTTAGAAAATGCGTGCTCGAAAAGGCTGCACTCGTTGGATGCCAAGAATTTTCATTTTCATTATTATCATGAAAATTATCATATAAAAACATTTGGTTTAATGTTATACAATTTTGGTTCTGTGCTTAACAGCAAGAAACAATGTTGTGCCCTGTTATGGCACTGCTTGGTGAGGCACATAAGTTGGAGTATCATTGCGCATATCACAGAATGAATTTGAGGTGAGTATCTCCAGTAGATTGGTTCAAGTGCCTCAGTAAAACTGTAGTGACACTTAATTTTGCTAAGGAAGGAATTTATTTCTTTTGCAGCTGCAGATCAACGTTTCACAGTTGTTTGCATTCTTGACGCGCAGGTAGAGCAACAGACAAAATAATAAATTGTACAAAATCCGGGTGAAAAACTGGTATCTTCGTGTCTCCAATAAATTAAAAATTGTCAAATGTAATTAATTGCATTATATATCCAAATTGTTAAAATGCATGGTGATAGTTACTACTTCAACAAGTATGAAAAGGGTGTGCAAACTTCGACTAAACTTCGGTTACCCAGAAATAGCTACACCAATTACGTCTTGTCTTAGTTTCCGGTACGTTAGGGTTTATTTGTGGCTTGCTATTACATGACAATCAACATTCACAATTCACATTACTAAATAACATGACCACCACTCATGGCGTACGGTGATAGCGATGTCGTATAGAGTTGCAATGTAGGGCTTTCTTATAAGTATTTCTTGCTGTTGGGACGAATACCAGGAAAACACATTTGAAACTTCTTAACAACACATAAAGAGAAACTAGCAGTAAAACAACATTGTTTTTGCTCATTGTGCCAAGTTTATTTTGCTCCAGTCATATTTTTTTCGGTGACTGTGCAAGCCAAGTTATGGCCATAAAATGTACACTGGTGTACGGCTTACTGAAAGAAATTTGGCATGGTGGATGAAGGTGGCTGTTCCACGGTCTGCAATCACGACAGGTTTGCCACGTATGTCACCATTAAGAGCTTAAATTTTAGGAAAACCACACGTTAATGCATTCAATTTTTAAAAAAATATGAATCATAAAACCACATAATTACCTGTCCAACGATCCATTGTTCAGGTCGTGCTGATGGACCGCATGATGTTTTAAACCATGGGAAACCATCCTCAGCAAAAATTCTTAAAATGAACTGAAAATCTCGGCCAAGAAAGTCATTAGCCCGAGGATAGTAGCTTGGTTTCTAATAATGAATTCACAACAGTACTGGTTATCATCTATTATGGTATTTAGTACTTTCCTTTAAGTTAATCAGCCCCTGCAGACAACGGGGAAGTAACAAGTTCCTTTCGGCTAACAAGTGAGATGCTGTATAATGGTACATAATGTCGATAGAAATAAATCATTTAGCCATTGGACTTCATTTACGAATCTGAGCAAATCAAGGAATTTCATAACATATCACACAACTCTACAACTCCTTGTAAGAATAATTTTTCAGTGAGCAAGAGTAAAAAGTTTGTAACTAGAACAATGGATACTGAAATATGTACTAAAGAAAACTAGCCTTTTATTTTTCAGCTGAGCTTTCCAATGACGCTGAAGTATGGCAGATTGAAGTGCGGATTTAGAGTCATCATTGAGTGACCAAACATCAGTGTACACCAGTGGACGACGAAAACCTTTGTACACCAACCTGGCAAAAAAAATTACAAATTAAGAGATTAAGATGGTAAATACACAATAAAGTAGGGATGCACACAAAACTCCGAGCACAACATGTACGTTACTCGGAACTGCATTCATATAAGTAATCATATTAGATGCACTAACATATTTTTTCCATGCTAAGTAAGTACTCCAATCTAAAGACTACGGCAGATACTTGGTTGTGCGAGAGATGTAGTTCTAACAAATTGGGTTATTTCCTCTATCCTAACTGGGGAAGACCTGGTGTTGTCCAGACAGAAACAAATTAACTGTTGCTAACAAAAAAAACCTGTAGTTTTATTATTATATCTCCTGTTATTGAACTAGAGCTGTGAACTACTCATATTTACCCAAATAGGCAAAGCTGGAAACACATTTTTGATCACTTTTCTTAAATGTCATCTGACTTGAGTGGGTCTGTCTTGGTATGTCGTGTGCACTGCTCTCCTGTCGGATAGGAATTATTGCTGATGTAATTCACTCTTTTAATGTAAATATCTATGTATTGGGTTTAGGTCTTGAAATAGAAAACTACGAGTTTTAAAAATTTGATGGAATGACTTAGTGTATGGTAGCTAATAACTTAGCTAATGCTCTGAAATCTTCTTCATTGTGATTTTGGAAGACGAGGCTCATTTTACTTTCGCACTTGTGTATTTCCATTTTATATAAAATGATTCAACCCTGAATTCAGGAAGGACTGCATTCTGCAAGGAGTCCAGTTGTTCTCACACGTTTTACTCGTTTCACGTTAACTCCCCTCAATATAGTTTTTCTCAACTTTCATCAAAATCTTACATTAAACAGTCTATAAGAAAAGTCGAATATAGCAGAAAATATGTGTGGTATACGTTTCAATTCAAAACAACTATGTCACACCATCTCAAGCAAATCTCAGCAAAATCTTGAATGTTATCGTTTGAGAACGGATAAACACACACACACAAGAATGGAGTGGAATGTGCTGTAAGTGTTTCAAAAATCGAAGCCAATAAACAAGTCTTATATTTCGGTACCGAGGATTATATAGAAAGCAACTGAATCTGTGTTTTTTTATTCATTAAATGGTAACCTGTATTCAGTCCTTCTCTCACGGCAACCTCTCCTCCCACTGTAATTCGTCCTCCAAGACAAAGAAAGAATAACTCATTACAGATATAATTTACTCGTAGGGCTATAATGTGCCCATTTGGAGCCTGAGTTCAATGGGCAAATTATGGTCCTATTATTTCAGCCAGATAGTGCAAGCTTCCCCCCTCCCCCCGTTTTTCATGGATGCTTAACACAGTACAAGGAAATTCACTTATTTTTTTTTAACGAATTTCAATAGAACAGAGACGAAAATAAAAAGGTTTTTCCTTTCACTGTTGATGGTAGCTATGAAATTTAATCTAGGACAGAAATGAGCATTTTGAATGAAGCTAGCGTTACTGGCAATATTTTCCACGCCTACTTTTGTCCCCATGTTGTTACAACATTATTGACACCTCACCATAACGTTCTGCATCATTCAGAGATTTGCAGGTGAATGCATGCCAGTAGTGAGAATGCAAGTTGTGTATCAACGCAGTAAAATGTCACGATAAATTGACTTTATTGTAACGTAGAGTCCGTTTTGAATTTTTGCATTGTCAGAAATGAACTGCTTACTGCAAAGCCATCAGCAAAAATCCTTACACTAGAAAAACGTAGTACAGTAAGCCACCTTTATGCACTTACGTTTCATTCAAGGGATGTGACCCGGATTCGGACCTGCGAACCAGTCCGCCACTAGAACACTACCATACCGCCTTTACTGATATGCTACTTGTCCACTGGCGTAAAGATAAGTCACTGAGCCCGTTATTAAGATCACAACCGCGACAAGGACTCCATTCGACTGATTGTGCTTGGTCATAACAATGGAGAGGGAATACTAACAATATACACTCATAAGGCTCAACGAAGGAGAAATAAATATTATTTACAGCGATTTGTGTCAATTTATTTATTATGTTTATGTAATTTTCATCTCTTCATAACCTGAAAATTGAAGTGTGCTCTCTCTAGTTCTCAGAACATGGAAACTCGAGTCAAGGTTCCAGGTACTGTTATGTACAAGGTTTCAATAACTGTCAGGAGAGTGCTACGTTGTTCTGTGTCCCAATTCCACCCATATTTAAAATTAAAGACGGGAAAGCCAAACGCTCACAAGAAATAGCTAAATACAGATGCAAACCTATTTACGTTGCCTTTTGGACTTATATGTCAGACTGCCTGAGCGGGGAATCGAACCCAGGACCTTTGGAAACAAAGGCCGAGGTCCAACCGCTGAGCCAGACTGACACGGCCAAAAGGAAAGGTCCATAGGCAGCATGTAACACGTGCATATATACATATAAACAAACACTTTCCCGTCGCCACTGGAGGGACGCTTGTTTGCCGCGCCATCCTCCAAGTGAAACGAATGGAACACTTAAACACGAAATAATGATTAAAGACGGGAAATCCAAAGGCTCACAAGAAATAACTAGAAATAGACATATTTAAAATTATTAGAGCATCGTATGTTCAGTAGCCAACCGAAGTGCTACTTAGAATCATGCAATGTAAGCAAATATTTGTTCTTACCAGGCACAAAGTATATAATCATCTAAGTAGCTCTAATAAAGAAAATAGTAGGTAACTTATAAATTATGATAAAATGGCTTGCAAGTTGTTTTTTGTTTGTTTTGCTGCCTTGTAGTAGTTTTTTTTGCCTGTAGCTTTATCATCATAACTATTTTTCATTGCTTACTTTTTTTATTTTGTTAAACTTTTATTTAATTTTGTTAAATATTCACCTTACATCAAGAATTTAAAGGAGAATTTTTGACTGAGACCCCTTACTGAAACGTCTTAGATTCATTCCTATTAGTTCCGTCTAAGTTTATAGAGGGTGCCAAGAGCTTTATGTGGGCACTCAGTTTTCAGCCTAGAATTAAACTAAACTAGCTTGTATTTAATTATTATTTAGTTTATAGGTTAGTTGTAATTTAGTTTACTTTAGATTTGGTATGAAAACGAGCAAAAATTACCAGATGGAACGCTTGGCGTAATCTGAAAACTCGGATGGAACTAACAGGAATGAATGTAACACGTTTCAATAGGGACTTTTTAGAGTTACAAATTTTCCTCCCCAGCCCTATAAATTCTTGCTTACATGTATATGTTCGATTTTAAACTGACAAAGAGTTAGTTTTAAATGTATACTATATGTAAATATGTTATATGTATAAATGTGCCTTATTTTTTTATTTAACAGAAAGAAAACAATTTAAGTCTTTCTTATCAACCGTTACCCTAGAAAAATAACTGAATGCTTAAGAATTTGTTTCTAGAGCATTTGCTGGAGATAACACCAACAAGTGTTAAGTGAAAATATGCTTCTGCTTTCAGTTTTTGATAGTCAAACAACGAAATTGTTTTTAATATAATTATATAAAAATAACATAACAGTAATAACAAAGAGGCAAATCTTGGATGTTTCTTTCAGTACGGTACCCAGACGATTGAATAGTCAGCACTCGTCACTGGATGTCTATTTTCAAGAACTCTAAAATTTGGTTGCAACTATTGTAAGGTTAGTTAGGTACCGGTAAGACAGTAACTTTTAATTAACACTTTCGTATTGAAGGTAAAACACATTTTCCGCCAATGTGTGGTGGGGGCATGTGAAGGAAGAACCATAAACTATGGCAGTCAGACGTCGTGACATAGTTTAAATGACAACGTTCATAAAGTGGTTTCACTGAGGAGTGTTGTCAGTGAAACAGCTACACATTTACCATTTCTTAGTGTGCATTTGTTTGTTGAAACACAGAATGAACTCTTTACAACTCCAACCATTCTTAACATATTGGTCCTTTTTAACAATTTTGATTTTTGAAATGATCTGCTGTGCGTGGCAGGGAAATCTTAGGTAACGAATCCATCATTAAGTTAACATTATACTCAAGATAAGGCCGCTAAAATTTAATTAAACCATGTGCAATGGCTGTTTGCCGTGACGTCACCACGAGTTAGCCAATGACGAACGAGAACAACGGCTGTTTGGCCGTCTGATTGGACTAGCCCAGTCACGTGATATGCACGTCACTGCAAACAGCCATGGCGTGTGGTGTAAGTGGTTCTCGGGAGTGGTACTAAAAAAAACTGACGCGAGCGGGTGTTTTTTGTTTGTTTTGTTTTATTCGTGATTTTTTAGATGCGGGCGATGACTTTTTCTTTTTTTTTTACCCAACAAAACAAAATCAGTAGCTTACATTTTGTTGTCGAGTACAATATCTCTGTTTTAATTACATGGTGAGCGTGCAAAAGTTGCACGTTTGATAAAAGCCATTCTTTAGATCCAAGTCTTTATTGTGACATGCCTCTGAACAACTAACTCTTCAATTTGTTTCGAGGTGTTCATGCGAATGAAGCAAAGAGCTGATAGGGTCATCGGCTCCAGGTAATGTTTAAGGAAAGTGCTGACTCATGACCGGAATTTTTTAATTTTTAGACTATATCATAAAAAAAGTTTCATGTGCTGAAAAAAAAAAATCCATATGTGCGCTCCCTAGAACCACTTAATTAATTCTTAACGGTCTAAGGTTGCTAGGGATCAGTTTTAATTCTTTAAAAATTTGCACATCCCGTAACTGCGAAGCAAATCCTACCTGTCAAACCATAAAAACAGCAGCCTTGAAAAGAAAGATGAATTCAGCTCTGGAGAAGGTGTCTGAAAAAGCATCACAACAAATGAGCATTTCTTTATGTTGGCACTGCAAATTGGCGTAAAGAGTGAGTTGGCATTTAATGTTTGCAACAAAATATGATTAATTGAGCAAAAAACCACTATTTTGTTTTGAATAAAAAAACCACTAGGGCTCGTATCCCCATACTCACAGTCCTGAAAGTACACGAATAAAAACGGATTAGAGTTCACTCGAACGCAACGAACTATAATTTGAACTATAATTTGTGTTCATTTTGTGTATGCATTTTTATCTTTCAATTTTGGAGCATTTTGCTGTTTATGGTGTCTATTTTGTGTGTGTTTGTGGGCTTACGTTTTGCGAATTGGAGTTCAAATTATACTTCGTTGCGTTCGAGTGAACTCTAATCCGTTTTTATTCGTGTACCTTCAGGGCTGTGAGTATGGGGATACGAGCTCTAATGTTTTTTTTTTCTAATGGACGTGCTAATGACTGCTTACCTTTCCAACTTCAGGTAATGTCCCTTGAACTGGTTTATCTGATATACAACACAGTATCAGCTCTACTAATACTAATGGGTAATATATCATGTGTGTAATAAACGAAAATTGATCCTGACTGGAGTTCTGCAAAGGAAATGTACTGAATTTCAAGGATGTGTCGGTGAAGACAACATTTCATCCTTCAGCTTATCGCAGAACTACTTATCGTACCTTGTCAGTATTTTGTAAAATGTTTGTCCGAAATGTAAAAACTCCACTTATTGATGACAAAAACCAGAAGATGAATACAGCTGCTGATGGTGAGAATCCACATTGTTTCTCCGAATACATTAAAATAGTAACAAAAACCTGAAATACATGCAATATTCGAGTTTAGTTTAAGCAATTGTTAGAATGGGAAGGTAAATAAGGATGGTAACAATTCTTTAGAAAACTAGGTTAATGCATTCTAAAATTTAAATTTTAACCTGCCAAGCAACAGCATTTATGCTTGCGTATTTCTGGAACATTTTTTAATGGAGGGCTTTCCTCCTTGAAGTTTTTTTTTCCGTGTTTACCCCTACCCAGGATTGATTTTGTTCCATCTTGAAATGATATTTGTATTGTTACTATTTTATGAGAGTTTGAATTGTAACATGGCGAATGTAGCACAATATTCTGTAATGCAAAATTAAACAACACCCCGCCTGCCGTATAACTTTCCGCCTGCCTTATAACAGCCATGCGCTGATCGGCATCTGCGCATATACCTCGCCTAGGTCAACTGAGATAGTAGCTGCGTTTCTCGCAGCGAAGAATGCAGCTACTGTCTCAGTTGGCATTGTGCGTATAAGACGAACCAGCATGAACGCATTAATTGTGTCGTCATAAACCGGAATGATTCTCGTATTTTAACATCACAATTTATCATTTTCTGAGCTAGTGTCTTATAATTTTGCTTCGGCGATCTATTGGAATAATTAATTTTAATATTTACCGCATTAGTCTTTTTGATTTTTAATCTCATGGTAATTATTAGAAATTATTACGTGCACACACAGAGATGAAAAGTCATGGTTATTGTAAGCACGCAAAGGATCATATAAGTGCGGGATGCATTTAAATATAGTTCCTCAATATTCAACAGAAAATCTCCTAGATGCCACATTTTAAAACGGATTTTTAGCTAGGGATTGACTAAAGGTAAGTAAATAAAACTTTGGGGCCGTACTTGATGTGGAGGATCGAGTACATAGCACTGGCTGGAATGTCCCTTTAATGTTTCTGTAAGAAATACTTAGTGGCTTGACAGCCTGACGTAATTTACACCATTCTTTTTTTAATGGAATTTCTGCTTCATGGAGAAGATTACATACATTTTAACAATGACAGATCTTTGCAAAGACGGACTGGCTTATCTGGGAGTCGGGAAGTTTCCCGAAGGGCCGCTTAGTTTCACTTTGTGGAGGCCAGTGAAATAAAACAAAATCCATTATATAACATTGGCGCGCGTATCCGGGTGGCGGCTTTCGCTCTGTGTTCCTGTCCTGTTATGAGTTTTCTTAAAGTCTTTCAACACTGGTCTACCAGTCTGGCATAGCGCTAGGAAGGGGGAAGAGGTTGGGGGTGAAAACGGGCCACAGCTTCTCAAAACCTATCCGATGCTAAATAAATGTCTAGAGTAAAATGAAAAAAAAAAACTACCCTCTGCAGCAGTAAGGTACCATAAAATGCTCCAGCTTCCCGGGCTCCACCCAGACCCGTTACGGGGGACTAACAGAGCTCCACCCCCACCCGCCCACACTGCCTATAGATGGCTTTGTTCGGTCCCTTCCAAATATTTTACTTGTCTGTTCCACTGCAGTGTGATCAACAAAACGACATGCCACTGGAGTTTGACTGGATATCAAAGTTATTTTATTAAACATACTTTCCATTTAATTGAATTTGCATTGAATTGAATACTTTTCATTGAATTGTTTCCATTGAAAACTTTCCGATGAATTGGAATTGAATTGAATTTCCATGTAATTGAATACTTTTCATTGAATTGTTTCCATTGAAAACTTTCCGATGAATTGGAATTGAATTGAATTTCCATGTAATTGAACACATTTTACTTGTTCCTTTTTCATTGGCATTTAATATTTGCATACGCCTGTGCTGGTAGCATATATTTGCCGGGTTGGTTGGGCTGACCCAGTCTCCCTGGATCTCTGGTGCAAGGTGTATCATGGAAGAGGGCATTCATCCTTAGAAAATTTGCCAAGATGTGCGCAGTTTTACATTTTTGGATTTTTAGAGCTGAAGAGACTGATGTTTACTGCTACGAGACACTGTGACAATTGTAATGCTTACCCAGTCGCTGTTTTGTTCCCCAAGAGTAGCGATGAAATTTTAGTCAACGAACTTTGCGTTGCTTACTGATTGCCAGCAGGGAAAAAAACTCTTGTGTCCTGAGTTGGTAAGTGATAAAAACTCTCACAGATATGTTTCCAGAAGCACAGACTCATTCAACAATGTTTGCCACCGCATGAAGACTATACCTTTGTGGTCATGAAAAACTTCGACACGTAATTTTTGCTTATTTTCCATTAACCAGTGTGTCCACAATATCGATTGGTGATATAGAGATATGCTTCGTAAGGCACCGGCTGCCTAGTAGCCAGTGGACTTCATGAAATTTTCATAAATTTTGGGAAATTTGGGACGATCATGTATCAATCAACTCCCCAACTACTTCCTTGACAAAACCTCATCAGCTAAGTCATGACACTAATCCACTCGTTTTCCATCAATCCACTCGTTTTCCGGCACAATTCTGAATCACATAATTCTTACAGAAATTATACAGTCATCAACTCGCCTACACTGCCTCCTTCATTATAATGTTGTTACTACATAACATTTTTTTCTTCATCAATTTTGCCACTGGAAGACTCAAAAATAAATCTTTTAATCCTGCTCAAGATTTAAATGCACAGATCTTACACAGATGGGACACATGCTACATTATACACCAGCACACCTAATACAAGAAATACTGTTAGAGTCAATTATATTGCGCACCAAAACTTTGATAGCATAATGGTGTCACAGAACACACCAATGCAAACAGTGTTACACTACTAAATGAGCAACTTCTCTGTGGTTACATCATGACGCAGTAAACACTTCTTCACCAACAACCGCAGTGAATCAACGGCAATGTGTTGAAAGATGGGCAATACTCTCCTCTTGGACTGTCGAGTATTACATTACATTACATTGATTTCCGATCGGTAAAAAATAAAGTTTTAAAACTTGAAATGAATGAGTTTAATTTAATTCCGTTTTAAAAACAATTAAATATTATACGGTCACACAATATAAAATAAATGCTTCTCAAGTAAAGAAAAAAATCCTTAAGCTGCACATGCAGATTTAATTTAAATTTTTTTTATAGTATATCGACTGAAAATGGTCAGGCAGTACGAGCGTGCTTATATTTTTTGAACACAAAAACACTCACCATTCCTTTTTAATACTAGCTGTACCCCCGGCGTAACATACGCCCGTCTAGCCGGTTCCCACATAACTGAGCGAAATACTGTACTGGGCAGTATGGAATGAAAAGGGTGGCGACTGCCCCTGCTTCCTCCTCAGAACTCCCGTGCGGCCTACCCAGTTGTATGGTCTAATTTTCTCTCATGCTGCCCCCCCCCCCCCCCGGTAACTCCTTTACTGTCCCGCACCGCCTCCCCCGTCCCCGACCCGGATTCCCCTATTGAGTGGTCTGAATATCCCCATTCCTGCTCCCCCTCCGTTTTAACCCATGGTGATTTGTTTTGTCATGGAAGTAAATGTCTTTTTTCAATGGAGGACGCTCAATTGCCCGTTCCTCCGTTCTGATACCAAGCGCAATAAGCCCAACAACGGTTGTGCATCCAGTGATTGTTACTCAACCAACTTTGAAACTCTTCCAAGTCGGCTCTTGCGAGCTAGCTTTATTAATGCAATATGTCGATTGTTATAGGCCACATCCGTTTGTTTGACATTGTCGGTCACCCTCTTTCATTGTATTACACACATGCGTAAACCTTTGTAGCACGACGCCATAGCTGTAAAAAAGGTACACGGATTACAAACAAAAACGTCAAACGAGCCGTAAAAAAGGGGGATATATGACTGAATTTTCACTTGTTAAAATGAACACGGATAAAAATTGATGATTTTTAATTGAAATAATAAAATTTACAATTGAGAAAATTCCATCTGTTTAGGTGCTGTTGTGCTTTACCAATCATATATTCAAAACGTAAAGCACAACAGCACTAAACAGATGGAATTTTCTCAATTGTACATTTTATTATTTCAATTAAAAATCATCAATTTTTATCCGTGTTCATTTTAACAAGTGAAAGTTCAATCCTATATCCCCCTTTTTTACGGCTCACTTGACGTTTTTGTTCGTAATTATATATATAGATGGTTAATACAACGTCATAACCTACTAACAAATTTCTAGTTGCATAATTTGTTAACATGATTAAAGGAATGTAGGTTACTAATTTAGATACACAATACAACGTCAACGTGGTCAATCGAATGTTATAATCTAACAAATTCCTAATTGCATAATTTTTAACGTGGTTAAAATAATTTTAGAATGTAGGTTGCTAATTTCCTCGCAGACTTGCACCAGCCTACAAGGGTATTAGGATCTCTTGGATCAGGACTATTACTCCAAAATCATCATCTAGATGATGATCATGACAATGCAAAATGAACATAATTTATTTTTGCAACAGAAGCTGGAAAAAAAGTAAACTGTGAAGCATTTTCTGAGATGTAGCCGTGCCTGAGAAGCATTTATTTTTACTTGTGTACTCTGATCAGATGAAGTTTTGGGTTTGAAGCGCAATAGCACGCGTTATACTTTTTGAATGTTAACTTAGTTATCTTGACATACATTACACTTTTCGTATATTCGCAGTCAATGAGATATGTGTAAGAGGAGCCCATGGCATGTCATTTCAGGATGGATTTCAAATCAGTTCACTGTCACTACTGTTACTAAAACTAGCACTCGTTTACAGTCAGGTGAGCCTTCACCATTTTTCCATCAGAAACAAAGACAAGGTTCTATAGGGACACAGCTACGTAATTGAATTGTCCCCAGAGCCTAATCAACCCTGACTGCTGTAGTTCAGGGCCTGGAAATCACTAACACACAAACAGAACTGTATGGAAATGAAGGCAACAGAATGAAGCATGAAATACCCAAACACTCATGCCTCTCTTGTTCTCCGCAGGAAGATATTTCTTTGCCATCATTGCAGAAGGGTTTAATTACAAAAAACAGAAATGTGTTAAGAATGTGAATCAGAAAGAATTAAATGCAATAATGTCACAGGACAATCCCATGAGGAAATGTCGTACGTACACCGCAAACTATTCCTAACTTTTTGTTACTTAGGCAACAGAATACTGCATCACAGTCTTGAACAGTGAAATATTAAATACCCCAAAACTGTTTTACCATTCTTGCATTTTGGAGAAACACGTTTCTTTGGTTAACTAGGGCCGTCGTCATTTTCGCTGTCGACATAATGGAGCGGGCTCCTCTTTCTTTGCTGTTTGGATGTTTGGCTAAAAAGGGTCAGCCTTTGAAAGTAGTGACATCATTCCACCAGGCAAAGGCAGCCAAGGTAGCTAGCTACTTAGCTGGAGAGTATCATGAAAACGTTATTGATGCATCTTTCTCTCTGTGAATGTGGATACTCATCCTTTAACTTTTAGTTTTTGTTTATCCCAGCACCTTTCCGTTACATTTTCCACAATTTGAATTTCGGGTGCGTTGGGATTTAACCTCAACATGACAAAAATATTAAGCCTGGGCTGATCACCTTTTTTCTATCCGTGCCGATCTTTAAACAAAACTGGCCGATACCCCAATAACATTTAAAAATGTGCTTTGTAATTTCTAAACAATAAGAGACAACTGCTTGGGGTTTGGACCATTGGAAAGATGGTGAAAAAATGTTGAAAATGTTGTATTCAAACGTCAAAATCGGTCGACGAAATGTGAAAGTATCGTCAATTTGGTCTATTATCGATCTCTGGATTTTATATACCGATCCCGATTTCTACCGATATTGCAAATGTCGGTAAGGAATTACGTGAGGCATTCTGAGTCTGTAATCGGGATCGGCCCAACCTTACAAAGTATGCTTCTAGTTGCTTAGTGCTAACAAACACATGTCTGCTAGTGAGGCCAGAAGAGATTTCAATCAACAACAACAGTCAATCTTTCAACAATTAATATTTTAACAATCGGATGCCTTTAACAATTACAAACGGCTTCGTCGTCTCGTTGTTGTTTGGAATTTGGCTCTTGCTATTGGTCCATTTTGTCACCCTGATGGTTCGTGAACCCCATGTCCGATTCCAAATTTTTTTTTTTGATACACCTTGTCCACCCGCCCGTGCTACTGCATGCAAAGTGTGGCTTGGATAGTCTTGGTGGTTTTCGCGTGATGCGCGGTCTCAGATTACATTGGAGTGTCTTCATAGCGGAGCTATACGCTCCGAAAATATATGACTGTTAGATCTAACAACATGACATTTATGAAGCAAATAAATGATACCTCTAAAACAACTGGTGTTTTATAAGCATGGAACGCCATGACTGTAATTATGAACAATTTACATACGTAAAGTTGGTACTACTGCTGCTGAACAGTGCTTGCGCATAATGGCTAAATTAACTTACAATTGTGACGCATTGAAGGAGAGGAGCATAAAATTCCACCGAGGCAATGTCCTGTTTACTTATGTACAAGCTAACATTTCTGCTTGCCTCCGTGATAAGTGATATAAGAATGATGAGGCTAACTACCTAAAGATAAACAAACAAAAAGTAGAAAGCAACTTAAAAACAATACAAAGCATTATTCTATCTAAAATAATGGTGAATAGAGTATAAATTTATATTTATTATGTCGTGTATGCCGTAGTGTAATGCAAAGGGCATCTATATATATAGTGGGGCACTTGAGGACATGCCCCTCGTCAGTTTTTCCTTTTTTTTCAAATTTTGTCCTTTAGGTAGATAAAATTATGAAGGAAAACCATTAACACAAAGCAAAAATCATTAAAACAAAGGTTTTTCGAGAATCGAACTACCGATTCAAGGGTTGGAAAAATAGTGCCTGCCCTTTTTTTTCCTGATGGTCTCCTCCCCTCACTCCTTTGAAATCCTGTGTGTGCCTATGTGTAAT
>JAHWFP010095186.1:0-13218 GCA_023313725.1 Lithobius niger | reverse complement strand
GGGGGGGGGGGGGGGGGGGGGCCCAACCACGCCTAGCCTCTGAGCGAACCTCCCTCCCCCCCAACTTCTTAGAGCTTTTCGTTGAATTACAATATTTTGCCTCCCCCTCCCTTTCCTGCCAAAACAAAATTACTGAGTGCGCCACTGATAAGCTCATAATCCACGAAATTAGTCTCTAAACAGTCTATCCACAATCCGAGTGTAACCTGCCATTCTTTATCTAGCGTCTGATGAGACCTTTATAGCACATTCGTCAAAGCCACTCTTCTCGATTTACAGTGACCTACTGCTAAATAGGTTTGATCTTAGCGACGATGACGTAATCAGCACGAAGCTTCTGATTGGTTCCCCCACGTCACCCGTAGCAACCAAATGACCGCAGCCAACAAAAAAGGATACGAAGCATTACAGGAAAGCCAACCGTACAGTAACTTACACAACTTACAGTAACTATACCAAAAATACAGTGCTTCTAATCTAACCACAACCAAACAAAGCTAGATATTATTCCTTCTTTGTTTAGACGTAAAAATGTATGAAAGTTGGAATCTGCTACGATTTACTCTCCACTAGAATACTTCATAAAATATTGAAGGTACATGCATCCATGCTGGATTTCCTGTACGACTCAGTTTTGCGACATTAGTTCAAACGTATGCAAATGTTGCCAACACAGCCATTTTCTTGTTGTTTCTTTCGTGCGAGGTGATTTTGCGACATTAACTCTAACCTGTGTAAATGGTGCAAACGCTATTCTCAATGGGTCGCACGACATATAATGGAAGGATTTATGTGCCTTTAAATAACCCTTTGTTCCCCTATTTTTAATGGCTTTTGGGGGTACTTGCAGTTTGGTTTTAATGTATTAATGGATTATGCAATAGTTGAATACTGAAATAAGGTTTCACGTGGATTTTTCGTGGTATCTGAAACTTTACAGGACAGCTTATTTGTGTTCCTTTCCTATTTCGACTTCGGTTCATACAACGAGTTCGTTTTGATTTCTGATCATCTTTTGGAGTAGTGGTACCACACACAATCCCCGAAACAGGAGGGTCAATGATTACCCCCGACCTGAGGGGGGATGGGCCAGTTAGATATTAGAAAAACTTTCGTTCGAAATTTCCATGATCTTTTTTTTTTCTTTAGCTACTACACTAGCTACTTCTGCTCCAGCCGTTCCTCAAAAATCTCAGTTACTCTCCAACAGGGTGGCAATTATGCTTTACCCAGGAAGCCCCCCCCCCCCCTCTTTCCCCGTGGCACTACCTCTGATCTTTTGATTTCGCCTCATATTCCTTATATTACTGAAATATTAAGTTCAATGCACATGGGCAATTTCAAGAACTTGTTGACGCGTATTACAAGTGTGTCAAGGGCAAATTGCAAATGGGCAACAAATCTGCAAATGGGAGTCGAAAATTGCCATTTTTACTACCATTTCTTGCCAGTAGATGCCGTTGCAAAGCAATTGGTATAATCCAACGGCAGTTTAAACCAGTGGCGTGCACAAGAGGGTGGGGGTTGCACTGCCCCTGCCCTTTTCGAAAAATGCCCGTTTTATAAAAAAAAAATGGCCTTTTTCTGCCGACATATGCTGGTGCGGCGGTACCTGAGGAAGGGTCTAAAAGACTAAAAAAAAGACTACTAGGGCAAAAAAAGGCCTGACAAAAGCAAAAGGGAGAGCAAAGAAAAGGGGCCCCCAGAAAAAAATGTCCACTAGAACTTATTGTGCCTTTTTAACTAAAAGGTTACCCATGACCTCTCAGGAGTATGT
Source organism: Lithobius niger (assembly GCA_023313725.1). Classification (NCBI taxonomy): domain Eukaryota; kingdom Metazoa; phylum Arthropoda; class Chilopoda; order Lithobiomorpha; family Lithobiidae; genus Lithobius; species Lithobius niger. The sequence continues at coordinate 11,441 of JAHWFP010095186.1, read as the reverse complement.
GCATGCTACTGATTTAAATAGGCAGTGGCTCCTTCCATGTCCACCGTGACACTCTGCCTATTACGTCTCGCGGCTGTTTGGTCGCGAGATTTTGGGGCGGAGCTTAAAGGAACATAAATCCCTGTTGGCTTTCCAGCATGACTCAGTTTTGCGACATTAGTTCAAACGTATGTAAATGTTGCCAACACATTCATTTTCTTGTTTTTCCTTGCGGGCGAAGCGATTTTGCGACATTAACTTTAACCTGTGTAAAAGTTGCAAACGCTATTCTCAACGGGTCGCACGGTATACCAGAAGGATTTATGTCCTTTTAACGCGCGACCTGACCATAAACTTTTCCCGTCCAAACAACAAACGTTGCAGGTTATAAAATTCAGCAAGTAACTGGACGTAATGGTCTATATTCCTGTCCAAAACAACTATGAACACGGACACGTCTAAAAATGATTCGTAGGTTTTTATCACTTACCTCACGGAAACTTAGTTTAAATTTTAGATGGGGAAGTTTTTAGTGTTACTAATTCGTTTGGACAATAATATAGACCATTAACGTCCAATATCATACTCCGTTTAAATTTAGACGTGAAAATATTAGAGCCACGTCCATGTTAATAATTTATTTGGCCAGGAATGTTGATCATTCACGTCCAATTCTTCGCTCAATTTAAATTTATACTTGAAAATATCAGTCACGTCCGTGTTTTTAGTAATTTGTTTTTGACTTGTAATTTGTTTGGACAGGAATATGGACCATTCACGTCCTGGTTCTTGCTCAATTTTGTAAGCTGGAAATTTTTAAGTTGCTTGACCAGGTCGCACGTGAAACTTCGCCCTAACGCTCGCGACCAATCAGCAGCGAGGTGTGAAAGGAGGAGAACCACGGTGGACATGGAAGGAGCCACTGCGATTTAAATAACCGTGGGGTTCTTTTCCTGTAATATGATTTTCCAAAAAGTGTGGAGTGCGATTAACGTCACATTGTGCATACATACACGGGATTAAGGGAATGCGTAATATTGACGTTGACTTACACCCTACCTGTTTTTTGCAGTTTCCTCGATGGAAAAGAAACACGTAACACACATTTTTCCGATTACATCGTTTTTGCCTTTCGGCATCGAACGAAACAAAGAAAAAAATAAACAAACAAATAATACAACACTCCAGGAATTTATCACGAGGGAGCTGTCAAATCGGATGTGCGCAAAGTATAATGTAGTTAAGGACTGGAAGAAGGGACCTGAAAGTTGGGGAGGAAAGGTAAGATATTCTTTTAGCAATTGGGGCAGTCGAATGGAAGCGGAGTAGCCAGCTCTTTCCTAGACGGAAGTTGGAGAGGTGAGAGAGATTAATCAATGTCTTTTTTTGGCACAGTATTAACCCTTTGCACGGCGGTAAGGTTTAAAAACAAAATCTTCATCAAGCAAGACGGCGTAAAAACTAAGTTCCAAAGCGTATTGCGAGCTTTGTGAGCCACCCCTTTCCCCGGGCAACCTTGAACAAAACGAGCAGCTACAGCCCAATGGTCAGCACGTGGCGAGGGATAATCGTTTAACTGGTAAATCGCATAATTAGAAGAACATATACCGTGTAACAGTATAACGGAAAGTCCTCTAACAGGAAATTCGTATAATGGAAAATCGTCTAACTGAAAATTCGTATAATGGAAAATCGTCTAACAGGAATTTCGTATAACGGAGAATCGTCTGATGTCCCTGCGGGGCGTCGGACAAACGTCTAACTGGAATATCGTATAATGGATAATCGTATAATGGATAAAAGTCTAACTGGATAAACGTACAACTGTGGTTTCTGATGTTATATGTATAGCCGTAGTGAGCGTGGCAGCGCGAGCGAGGCAGGGATATTAGACAATTTTCCATTATACGAATTTCCAGTTAGATGCTTTTCCATTATACGAATTTCCTGTTAGACGACATTCCGTTATGCTGTTTTCCGTTATACGTTTTTCCAATTATGCGATTTTCCAGTTAGACGATTATCCCTCGCCCCGTCCCTGTCACGCTCGCGCTACCGCGCTCGCTGCGGCTATACATATAACATCAGAAACCGCAGTTGTACGTTTATCCAGTTAGACTTTTATCCATTATACGATTATCCATTATACGATATTCCGTTTGGATGATTTTCCATTATACGATATTCCGTTTAGACGATTTTCCAGATTTTTATTATGCAGATATTAGACAATTACTCCATTAGACGATTTTCCAGTTAGACGTTCGTCCGACCCCCATCAGCAGCACCCGTGGCTCCAAACCAAGAGAAGGCTGGTTTGAATCTAGAAATAACCTAAGTCCCTCCTATTAAATAAAACCGTGAAGAGAATTTGCTTGTTCTTCAAGGATTATACGAAGTTTGTGCACACGTTTTTGTAACTATTTTTTTTTTTTTAGTAATATGGGACCGTCCAATATTTATCAAAATGGGATAGAGGACAGTTAGAAGCAAGAGTTTATGGTGGAGAACTTCCGAGATTTTTTAGCCCTAAAAATATTATTGGTGCCTAAAATATTTTTAGACCCATTTGAAGTGACCGTTTAACTTATTTTGCCCCTTTTTTCATGTTATTTCCAGCGATCTGGGCATATAATTTAATCCTTCGTTGAGCCTTTGTATGTGTTTGTATCCTTTTCCACTGCCGATGGCCGTGTTCATTCTCGGTCAGTGGCGCCTAGTCACTGTTGTGACCTTAACAACGGATTCACTGAGCTATCTTTATGGCTGTGGAGGAGTGAGCATATCGCGTTCAAGATAATACTGTAATTTGGATTCAGATTTTAGCTAAAGAACTTACTTATTTAATTGAAATATTGGTTAAAAACAAAAGAACAAAAAACTGATTCGCGGTGTCGCACGAACGCATGTCGCTTTAGTTAGTACCATTCGAACACCGAATTTCGTAAAGTCTATTAAAATAGCTGATAAATACCAGCGATACACTTGATTGGGGGTAGGGGACGGGTAGAGGAAAAGGGGGACAGAGCCTCACCGCAAGACCTTAATTAATAAGGCATTTTTTGCAGGCTGAATTCTGAAAAATGGCCTTATAAATGGTTCGAAGGCACAAAAGTGTTGAAATTGAGCTGTTTTACAGGGCTGCGAGGGACTTAAAGCGAGCCCCCCTAACTTTTTAGATCTTTTAGCCGAATTCCATTTTTCTGTCTTCATCCCTCCCAAACAAAATTACTGACTACGCCACTGATAACTGCAGCTCATAATTCACGAAATTTAAACTACCTAACCCGTCTAACCCAAATCCTCTCGAGTGTTATCTGCCATGCTTTACTTAGCGTTTGACGAGACCTTTATAGCACAATCGTCAAATACACAATTATGGATTTAAAGCACTGCTAAATAGATTTGAACTGTCACGACTGATGACGTAATCAGCACGAAGCATCTGATTGGTTCCTCCACGTCGCCCGTAGCAACCAAACGACCGCAGCCAACAGAAAATGGATACGTGAGCATTACAGGAAAGCCAACCCTACAGTACTTTAGCTAGCAGAAAGTTACGTAAATTGGCATTACTAAAGTAGTTGCGGTAAGGTTTAGCCTCGGTAAAACCACAAGGACTATCCAAACCACACTTTGCATGCAGTAGCACGGAAGTCTGGAAAAGGTTTATCAAAAGAAAAATCCGGAATCGGACGTAGGGTCTGATGAACCATCAGGGTGACAAAATGGACCAATAGCAAGAGCCAAAATCAAAACAACAACGAGACACGAAGCCGTTTCTAATTGTTAAAGGCATCCGATTGTTAAAAGATTGATTGTTGATGATAAAGAGGTGGCGTTATGCCATGGCTCTGAATTAAAATTAAATCAAATCAGCGGCCTCACTAGCAGACATGTGTCTCTTAACTGTAAGCAACTAAAAGGATGGGCCGAGCCCCATTACAGATTCAGAATACCTCACGTAATTCCTTACCGACATTTGCAATATCGGTAGAAATCGGGATCGGTATATAAAATCTTCATAGATCGGTAATAAACCAAATTGAAGATATTTTCACTTTTCGTCGACCGATTTTGACGTTTGAATACACCATTTTCAAGGTTTTTTCACCAGCTTTCCAATGGTCCAAAATCCAAGCAGCTGTCTCTTATTGTTTAGAAATTACAAGGCGAACTTTTAAATTTTATTGGGGGATTTGGTGTCGGTAACCAGGTCGGGATTTGGTATCGGCCAGTTTCGTTTAATGATCGGCAGGGGTAGAAAAAAGGTAATTGGCCCAGCCTTAACATTTTTGTCATGTTAAGGTTAAATCCCAATGTACCCGTAATTCAAATTGTGGAAAATGTAAGGGACATGTTGCAGGGATAAAGAAAAACCAAGGGTTAAAGGATGAGTGTCCACCATCCACAGAGGGAAAGATGCATCAATAACGTTTTCATGATACTCTCCAGCTAAGTAGCTAGCTACCTTAGCCGCCTTTCCCTGGTTGAATAATATCACTACTTTCAAAGGCCGACCCTTTTTGGCTAAACAGCCAAAACAGCAAAGAAAGCGGAGCCGACAGTGGAAGTGACGATTGCCCTTGTCTAAACACAACCAAAAACAGCCAGATGTTGTTCCTTCTTTGTTTAAACGTAAAAAGACTTCAAACTTTAAATGAAATAGTTGAAACTTGCGCAGTAAGCAATTTTCATATATTTCATTTAACCTTCGAACTATTACTCGGTGGGATTAGCTTGGCGAAAGATCTTGCCGTTTGATACCACGGTTTCAAACGGCCGAAAAGCTTGGCGGGAAACCTTAACAAGTTTTGTTTTGGGGTAGATCTACTCTACACTAAAATCTTGCGCTACACAACATTAAACAACTGTTTCTTCCCGATTTTTAATGACCAATGCTTTGTTTTTTTGGTAGTTGCATCTTTTTAATTAATATCTTTTGCAATAGTTGAATGCTGCAGTCAAGGCCATGGAAAGGGTAAGGCGAGCAAGGCCCCCACCTAGGGCGCCATCTTCTTGGAGGTGGTGCACCGAATTCCTTCCAACGTGTAACCGTAGAAGTGGGTGATAAAGCGTATATATTTTTAACGGATGGCGTTGACATACGTTCACAACGCCGTAAAAAAAAACGCCGTTGTCGGTTTAGTGCTCGCTTCGTAATTTCTGTATGTTTTGTTAACCGATTATTCGTTTTATTTTCTTTTAATGATCAGATAACTGAAAACCGAAATTTAAAAAAAAAAACGTAATCGTTCATAATTTACAATGTAAAACTACAGCGCATGGATGAATAAGTTGACGTTAACTTCTTTGGATATGGTACCTTGAGTGGGTGTTTGTTGGTGGTGAAGCAAAAATATATTTTTTTGTGGATAGAGTGGCACTCAAGATTATACAATTACACAAGATATAACAGTCAGTATTTAGTTATATAACATAACATTCGTGAAAATTTTTTTTTATTCTCTTCAAATAGGCAGTCTAGGAAGGGCGCCACTAAATTGGTTCGCCTTGGAGGGGGGGGGAGCCCGCAGCTAGGTTTCACCTTAGGACCACCCCGCACACAGCAGCCAAGCCGCGCGGCCAGGTCGCTGCGGCCAACGAGAATGCTTACGGTGTATGTAGCAACGCGCACGGCCGTAGCTGTCAGCCTGTCGCCGCAGCCACCTGGATCTTGGGCGGCGTGCAGGCGGCCACAGAGCGACCATACTTGCTCCAGATTCATTTTCCACCACGTGTTCCAGAATTATCAATGAAAAACGGACGCGGCCGCGCGGCCCGTCGCCGTGTTTTCTGGTCGCGACGACCACTGGCCGCTCAGTGCGCGGGCGGCCAAAGGGTTGGGGTGGGCGCCTCTCAGTTGTTTACTTTAGCAGTGGATTTCCATTTTCTATTATTTGTAAATATAAGTAATTTAAATGTCTTTTTACTCAAACCGAATAAGTCGCCACTGAACTCCAACTTTCTCATAACTCCTTTACTTTAATTAAGGATGATACAGAACAGCTTCGTAAGAAATTGCTTGGTAACAAAATTCGTCTTGTTAGCAAAAATAGCAGCGCACTTCAAAGCTTACTTGAACCTCCCCTCCCCTCTCCACACCAACCAGAACCAATACTACTTCAAGATTCCAGCCAGATATACTAAAGAGCATACCCTGGAACCAACCTGGTGCACAGTCACCTACCTAGGCCAAAGTAAACAGGAAATTTGCAATCGAACTTCAAACTTAAAAAAAAATGGAAAACTCAATGGTTCAATACTTCCTTAAAAATGGACATGAACCTTTTATTTGACATATCAAACACAAAATCACGGATTAACTTGGAAACTCTTTGCATTCATTTAAACCAACCACCAGCTTCCAGCCACTTCATTCTAATAGCCAATTATCGTCAAGATTAAATTTTTGTACAAAGAAACTAACACCATCACCTTACCACCTACTAGAATGGAGGAACCCGTTATATAAGCTCACTTCAGCTGCTCCCTTCTCATACCATCTGAAACTCTTTGCATTCATTTAAATCAACCACCACTTCACAACCACTTCGTTCCAATAGCCAATCATGTCCAAATTTCATTACCTTATGCAAAGAATCTAATACCACCACCTTTTCACGTATCAGTATGGAGGGACCCGTCATATAAACTCACTTCAGCTTGCCACTTGTCATTCCAGCAGAAACTTTTTGCGTTCATTGAACCCAAACGGTGTCGTGTTACTAGCGCATGTGTTACGAGTGCACCGTGTTCCTAGCGCACTGTCAGAATAACCCGTGTATCTAGCGCACAGACAGAATGAGCCCTCGCCCCACATCCGCAGTTTCACGATTGCTTGCGTCATACGCTTTAGGAATCCAGAAATCTCGATGCATACAAATCATACAGTAGCGCGCGCCCCCTCAGTCAGTCTTTCATACTTATCTGCTTAGAATAAATAAATTTAAAAAAGTACCTCGTTTCACAGATATCAGCAATGTTTTTATTTTTCATCAAAATAACTTTAACAACCGCGTATTAAAAAAAAACTTCGCAAGTTAAAATACAAACTTTGCACTCTAAAAGTTAGGTATCATTCAATTTAGTATAGTGTATTCTTTATACATTCGTAAACATAATTCTACAGTAAAAGTGACGAAAAGGTTTCAGCTGATTATTAACAGGACTTAATAGAAGAAAGAGCACACAAAACCACACAAAAGAACACAACAAATGTTCACTTAAATTTTCGGCGAATAATTGCATAAGTCTTCTTCAAAAGTTAGTCATTGCTCTCTCTGGACCCGAAATTCGTTCCTACAGTAGCTCATTGTGATGTGACTCTTCTTGCGAACTTGGCTGCTGATGTTGAGGTGGTTGCTTCCAAGTATTCCTGGGCTCCTGATTATGTGCATCGTTTTTCTGCTGCACTACTTGGGGACCCACCCCGTGCGGCCATCAACCTCTCATCACCCCAGAGAGTTGCCCTCCATTCCATTAGGAGCGACCCCTCCATCACGGTGTGCTACACTGATAAAACGAACGGGACAGTGTTGTTGGATTCTGCTGACCATGATGCTCGCGTACTGGCTGAAATTGAACGTGCTGGCATCTACCAGGAAGTGAAGTATCAGATCGGACATTCTGTTCACAACCAGATCACCACCAAACTTTTAGGGCTTGTGGAGGGAGGCCTTATCAGTGCTAAGGCCGTGTCAGTATGGCTCAGCGGTAGGATCTTGGCTTTTGATTTCAAAGGTCCCGGGTTCGATTCCCCGCTGAGGCAGTCTGACATATAAGTCCAAAAGGCAACGTAAATAGGTTTGCATCCGTATTTATTATCAGTGCTAAGGTAGCTGCGGATTTGTCACCACCTGATACAGGAACATTCCCTACCATTTTTGCACAAATCAAATTCCACAAGTCAGGGTACCCGATGCGGATCATCACTTCAGCTAAGAAGGCTCCAGTTAAGCAAGTTGACTGGTTTCTGACCGGGAGACTGAGCAAATATATCTGGGGATCCCACGCTATTAAAAATACTGAAGAATTGCTAGACGCAGTGGACACCCTTAAACTCACAGCAGACCATCGCCTTGTGTCTTTCGATGTCGCTGAGTTGTTCCCTAGTCTCCCCCACTCCCTCTTACTTGCTATGTTCGACCAATATGCAGAAAAAGTGGGAGTAGACGAGCAAGATTACCAACTCGATAGGGAACTTCTCAAGCTTGTGTTATCTTCAATTTATGTCACCTTTGGGGACCATACCTTCTGGCAAGTATCTGGGACCCCGATGGGATATTCCTGCTCGCCCGCGCTAGCGGAAATTGTGTTACAGTTTGTAGACCAACACATCGTTGACAAGTGCCCCGATCTGCTGTTGTGGAAAAGGTTTGTGGATGATGTTTTTGCGATACTCACTCAAGAAGTTCTTACTACCAAACTCTCCGAACTAAATTCCAGGCATCCAGCTATCGTCTTCACACACGAAGAAGTAGCTAATCACTTGCCTTTCCTTGACGTTCTCCTCAGCAGGAACAAGGATGGCTTCACCTATGAACCTTACCAAAAACCTGCCCATTCTGGGCAAGCGATTCCTTTTCACTCCAACCACCCACGCTCTCAACTGAAGGCAATTGTCGCCAATGAACTTTGCAGGATTGTGGCACATTCCTCGACCCCCCCCCCCCCCCACTGCGAAGAAATTTCTCGCGCTTGCAAAGACGAAGTTTCTGCAACTCCACTACCCAGCTTGTCTTATCAACGCAGAAACCAAGAAGTCGTGGTTTCTGGCCCGCAAAAGCAGGAATCGGAGCAGGGAAAACAGGCCAGACAATGAACATCCGTACGAAGTTGTCACTTATGTTCCAGGGAGGGGTGAGAAGTTACATAAAGTCCTTCAAGAGCACGGTGTACGCTGCTTTTTCAAGCACCCTCCCAACCTGAAAAAGTTGCTGAGAGCCAAGAGTAACTTGTCCCCCCTCCCCTCCGGCTTCCCCTGTGTCCAGTGCCCGTAGGTGATCACCCACCCCGCCCCCACCCCCACCGGTTCCAACCCATCGCTATGCGACTAGGCTGAAGACCCGACTCGCTCAGCCTCTCCCGCCTCCACCTCCACCTGGTTCTCCCCCTCCGATTACCCCACCTGTGGCAGTGCCCAATCCCAACTCCATCATGGAAACTGTCCCCTCCCACCTGCTCTCACAAAGTGGAGTCGTGTACCGTGTCCGACTGCAGCGCAGTGTACATTGGTGAGACTCATCGTAAGCTCCAAGCACGTCTTAAAGAACATGTCGGAAACACCTTGGAGGAAAAGAGAAGAACGGAATTGCTCTCCATCACAAAAAAGAGAAACATGCCATCTCCTGGGATCGGGCTTCTGTTCTCTTAAAATCCAACACACACAACGACTGTCATCTCAGGGCACTGGAGTCTCTTGCGATAAAACCTTTCTCCAAGAATTGTATACCACTCATGAACATCCAAAATCCTGCTTATGCAAGCATTGATCGCCTAGTACGGCCACTTCTCGCATCAAAATTTGACAAAGTGGGCACTGCAGATGCAACGCACAATATAGATCAGTGGTTCTCACCTCTTGCACGAAAAGGACAATGTAGTGACTCGTATTTTTCTAACTAACTTCTGAGGAAGACGAACGCAATTATTCGCCGAAAATTTAACTGAACATTTGTTGTGTTCTTCTGTGTGGTTTTGTGTGCTCTTTCTTCTATTATGTCGTGTCTAAACCACAGTAAACGCCGGTTACCGGTTTTTGCATAACAGGACCTAACAATGACAGAACCGAAGTATAGACAAATTACTAACAAAAACGTCAAGAGTGCCGTAAAAAAAGGAGTCATATGATTGAAGTTTCACTTTACTTGTTAAAATGTACAATAATAAAATTTGGATGATTTTTAATTGAAATAATCAAATGTACAATTGAGAAAATTGCATCTGTTAGTGCTGTTGTGCTTTACGTTTTAAATATATGATGGGTAAAGCACAATAGGACGTTTTTGTTAGTAATCCGTGTACCTTTTGTACAGCTATGGCGTCAATGCTACAAAGGTATGCATTATTGCTGGCCACTTTGAAACAATTCAACTCAGCTCTGAAAGCCTGCATTTACGAAATAAATACACCATCCTATCGTTTCTAGCTGTCAATTTCGAGGCCGCGAAATTAACAACGTAGCTTATTTTGGTTTAAATCTATATGCGTTTTGCGTAAAACACGGATTCTTTCATTTTGCCCTTCAACAATGAACTTTTTAGGAAAGACATAACACGTGCACGAAGAAGGATCTGGAGTTTGCTGAGTGGCATTGTTCCCAAATTACAATGGTTAAAACAATGTAAAACAATAAAAATGATCGTTCATGGACCCGTAACTCCGGAATAGATCGACCAATCGAAAAAGTGGTTTCTCTGTCAGGATGAAAGCCCATGGAAAGCCCATCTGGCTAAGATCATGTTTCAGATTTCAGGTAGGTGCAGTAGTTTTTTTCTGAAACCGTGTCACACAAGAAGAAGAAGAACAACAACAACAAGTGAACAGTTTTCAAATTTACGTGTGGCTCCCTACTTTTATTCTTGCACGGAATTGCATAAAAGTTGATGTAAAGTTGGGAAAAGTTGCTATCTACTATCTGGCCAAGTTTGGTCGAATTATATTGAATAGAAACGGAGAAATTGATAGTTTTAGTTTTGCTGGAGAGAGGATTTCAATCATATATTTACACGGCTGTGTATGATACTTCACGAATTGGATAAAAAAGACGTCACGCGGTGGAGTTTTTGTCATGCGGGCGGTACTGTGGGATCGATGCACAGTTCATCATGGTTGCATGCGCTCGAACATACGAAATTTGATTTGCCTTAGTAACGTGCGCGTCGTACCACGGGACCAACCAAACGCCACTTCACAACCACTTCATTCCAATAGCCTATCACCTTCAAGATTACATTAACTTTTGCAAAGAAACTAACACCAACACCTTTCCACCTATCAGAATGGAGGAGTCCATTAGGCTAGCATATAAGCTCATTTCAGCTGCCCAGCTGTTCTCATTACAGCTGAAATTCCTGGGATGAGCTGGGCTCTGGGTACAGCCTGCACATTCTGTCGATTTGTGCTGGATTTATTATTTTTTGTTAAACTTGAGTTGTGTCTGATGACTTTTCGTCCTTACGACTACAAGGGTTTGAGTTTTTAAATTTTAGATTTAGTATGCTGACACTGAAGCCTGAGGCTTTTGAACTTAATATTTCTTGAATTGCATACTATAGATTTACTTTTTGGGTTTTGACCATGTTTTAAATCTTTCTACACTATGCACCCCCCCCCCCCCCGACCTGGGGACAAAACGTGATTTTAACTCATGTGCACTTAATGACGTTATTTACTCAATTACTACTGAAAGTGTTTTTATCTTTACTGATTATTATCAGATAATAGAAAACCATCATCAG
>JAHWFP010095185.1:0-28322 GCA_023313725.1 Lithobius niger | reverse complement strand
GGTGGATGCCTCGAGCATCGTCTCTATATATTAATATTATAATGTGCCAACCAATCTACCCACCCAATTTGATTGGACCCTTTCCATTGCCCCTTGCACCCCAAACTCCTTTTACAATAGGGGCTAACATTGGGAAATATGCTACCCACCAAACGAATGTGCTAAGCATATCTTCCAATGTGCCAACCAATCGACCCACCCAATTTGATTTGACCCCTTCCGTTGCCCCTTCCACCCCCTACTCTTTTTACAATAGGAGCTACCTTCACATTGTGTAACTTGCCCTGGGGCAAATGTGCTACCCACCAAACGAATGTGCTAAGCATATCTTCCAATGTGTCAACCAATCCACCCACCCAATTTGATTGGACCCCTTCCGTTGCCCCTCCCACCCATATTCCTTTTACAATAGGGGCTTACTTCACCTTGTGTAACTTGCCCTGGGGCAATGTGCTACCCACCAAACGAATGTGCTAAGCATATCTGCAAATGTGCCAAGCAATCCACCAACCCAATTTGATTGGTCCCCTTCCGTTGCACCTCCCACCCCCTACTCCTTTTACAATAGGGGCTTACTTCACCTTGTGTAACTTGCCCTGGGGCAATGTGCTACCCGCTAAACGAATGTGATAAGCATATCTTCCAATGTATCATCCAATCCACCCACCCAATTTGATTGGACCCCTTCCATTGCCCCTCCCACCCATATTCCTTTTACAATAGGGGCTAACTTCACATTGTGTAACTTGCCCTGGGGCAATGTGCTAACCACCAAACGAATGTGCTAAGCATATCTTCCAATGTGCCAACCAATCCACCCACCCAATTTGATTGGACCCCTTCCGTTGCCCCTCCCACCCCTACTCCTTTTACAATAGGGGCTAACTTCACATTGTGTGGAGAACCAAAATTAATGATCTTGATTTTTCCTTAAGTCTTCAAGTTTTAAACCGTAGGGTGCGAACGGCCTCAAAATTGGGCGGCTGACATGACTGAGTGACTTATTTACTTTTTCAATGCGGACTTCTGAAAGCCAGTTGAATTGTTTCCGCGATTGTTGCCACGATACTGAAATAATTCAGAATCAACTACTCATCGAGATGACACATGCTAAATCCAGAAACACACTAATGTGTTGACATCAAATAATAATCGTGGGACGAACCTTCAGCAGAACCTAAACATAAGTATCCATTTCTAATGTTCCTTTTTTTCAAAAAAAAAATCGGTGTACAGTGGACACACATAAAATGGAAGCGAAAAAAGCCAACAAATTAACTGAGCAAAAAACGGTTTCGTCATTTAGAAAAAAAAAACATTAGAGCTCGTATCCCCATACCCACAGCCCTGAAGGTACACAAATAAAAACCGATTAGAGTTCATTCGAAAAAACGAACTATAATTTGAACTCCAATTCGCAAAATGTAAACCCACAAACACACACAAAAAAATGGAAGGCAACAAAATAGACGCCATAAACAGTAAAACGCTGCAAAATTGAAAGATAAAAATTCATACACAAAATGAACATGTAATTACTCAAACGAACTAGACATAACCACCTCAAACGACCTTCAAACACAAAAAACAGGCAAAAAACTGCTTTAACTAGGAGTCTGCTTCTTTCACAAATTATAAATGCACTCAAAATACACATATACCCACTCACACGAAACAGACTTAATATGTGAAACAAAAAACACAGACAAATATAAAAAAGTCTGTGTAATACACAAATTACGCGTGCACGCCTAAACACCGAAACATTAAACTTTTCAAACATAAACTGGGCTTTCTTTCTGACGTAACCATTGATCAAAAACAGTCTTTGTTACCTGATACTGAAGTTCAAATTATAGTTCGTTGCATTCGAGTGAACTCTAATCCGATTTTTTTCGTGTACCTTCAGGGCTACGAGCTCTAATGTTTTTTTTCTAAACGGCGAAGCCATTTTTTGCTCAGTTAATTGTTAGTCATTTCTGGAACACCTTAAAGAAAATCTTAACATTGATATAATTAATGGTTGCTGATTAATTATATTTCCAATCAAGTGCCCATTGTAATATATTTGATTGTAAAATGGAAATAAGTAAGCACGATAAGTTTCTTTAGTTCGGTTATTTATTTTAGATATTCGCGGAGCTTTTGATAAGTGGTACACAACTTAAAGTCGAGTTGCTTCTTATGAAAATGCAAGTGTAAATCTTTCCTTGAACAGCCTAACGACTATTATTAATGTTCACAAATAATTATTTTACCACTAAAGGTCCCATTGTATTAAACCGACTCTAAAACAGAAACAAATTTTCACGGTACGTTATTCTAATTTAGTTAAGTTTATTTATTTTAGATAATTTGTAATCAGAAACAAAACCCACAGGGTGAAAGAACCCGCCAAGTTTCAGTCTATAAAGGTAATGATATCAGAACCAAAATGGTTGGCACCAAGTTCTTACATGGTGTTACAAGTCTTTTCGATAATTTTGAAATGAAACAATAAGTGAACCGAGGCTGCAATATTATTAGAACATGGAGTACGATTATTTTGATTACAGATACCGTGGTCCTAACGTATATCAAAAGCTATACAAATGATTGCAATCTATTGAGCTAAAACCTCTACGCATAAATTATTTTATCTGAGTGGAATTAGGTAGTATTAATAAGTAGTAATAAGTAATTAGCATGAATTCAATGATGTTGAGAAACGTTTTTCGAATTAAATTCTTTGTGCACAGCTCTGAAACAGTATTTTCTGTTGTCTACTCAGTAACTGCCGTCGACCTACATAATTTCCAAAGCTTTCTGTCACATTAGTATTTAATATTCAATACCAGAAAACGACGATTTGTTGTACGGCAATTGATTCCTAGCAAGCAATTGATTACTATACCATTGTCATTGAAAAACGGAATTAACTTGAACAAGAATTAAACACCATTGAAAGTCAATAATCTCAACTTGTTCAAAAACGGAATTAACTTGAACCAAAATTAGGCACCGTTAAAAGCCAATAATCTCAACTTGACGGACGAACTCATAATATCCGACTATTTACCATTAGTATTAGTTTCCACATTGTAGCTCTGTTAAATTTAAGAACCATTTTTATAATTATAATAAAAATTTACCACCAGTAAGTGAAAGGAGGTCGGAAGGGTTGGGGAACCACTTACACCGTTCCTGGCAAGTAATGGTTTTAATGAACAAACAATAGAGTTAGGGATTTGCCGGAAGTGGTCGCTTAAGAAATCTGTGCAATAGTTCAGATTCCAACATTCTACGGAAAGCCGAAATTGTTGTTACATTTACAGTGCTGGCCTGCAGTGAATTCCAAATTGAGACAATCCTAACCATGTAGAAGTTCCGGCGACAGTCAAGACGAGAGGCTGGAACAATAAGATTCCAGTTGTGTCCCCGTGTGCTAATAGGACAATCATGGAAATCAAAAAACGGAAGATCTACAGACATCAATTATGGAGGATTTTCAATGTTAATATTAAGTCAAATCTAATTCTTGTCAGCTCCAAAAGTTCCATATCAAGCTTTTCAAGTGTGTCCCGGTAGGCAATGTCACGCATACCCAGGAGGCTCTTCGTATATCTACGCTGCACAGCCTCAATCAGATCAATATCCCGTGATAAATATGGCGACCGAACCGGGGTGGCATATTCCAGAAGCGGTTGCACAAAATCTTTAAAAGCCTACACCTTAGTTTCAACATTACTGGATGTGAAGCACTTATAAACTATGGGGGGGGGGGAATGAGGCTTAATGGCGCGTCGACAACTTGGTCATTAGCGCCAACCTCAGTCACAGTGCAGTGGTCCGGGTTGCCACTGCACCACACATTACAGAGATGTTATCCAAACCCCTAATCTAAATCTTGTCATACATCTGTACCTCCTGCAAAAATTGAAAAACACCGGACAGGAGGACAGACTTATCGCCCAACTGACGCGCAATGTCATGCGGAAGATGGAACCGACGACGAACACCATCAATATGGCGACAATCAACAAGTAAGTGCCGGACCGTAAGTGGCCGTCGACACCAAGAACATTCAGGAGTGTCAACCCCCCGCAAAAGGAAACAGTGAGTAAGTCGGGTGTGACCAATTCTCAAACGGGCCAACACAACCTCCTCACGGCGACTGCGGCGACACGCCGAGTGCCACTTCTCGACAGTGCCTTTAATGGCCCGTAACTTATTACCGTCCTGTCCATCCCACGAGGCTTGCCAAAAAGCATGTAACGTCAGACGCAGAGTTGGAAAAGCGTCCGAGGGAACAAGCCTGAGATCCCTACCGAGAGGGCCAGAAAGGGCCCCTTTTGCTGCAGAATCCGCTTGCTCATTTGCACCTATCCCAACATGGCCCGGGATCCAGCAGAAAAGCACGGTTTTCCGCTGGCCAGGCAAGCGGGAAAGCAAAGCTTGGACACGTTGAGTCAAGGGGTTATAAACTATGGCTGAGCGCCGATATGCCGATGCACAAACCTTCGGGCAGTGAATGGTTGGTTTCAAGTTATTGTAAAAACAAATCCCAAGATCACGCACTTCCGTTGAAGGAAGCATCATATGCTCTAAAAAATGCCTGGAGCGATTATTACTTTTACCCACATGAAAAGTGAGATATTTGTGGATAGAAAGGGGCAGCTGCCAGATCTTGGACCAGTTAGTCACGTTCCGAATTTGGGCCTCAAGTTCAGGAATGCGACCACCAGTAAAATTTTCGCCTCTAATTTTAAGATCGTCAGCTAACTTGAAACCAAAAATGTTATTATCATTAAATGTTAAATGTTTCGGTGCTTCTTGAGAACCACTTATTATTCTCTCTTAATTTTCTTCATGAGAACCACTTATTATTCAGAAAACATACCCCACCCCACACGATTTACATCAATATAGCTTTCTGTAAACAATGATGATCCAACTGAGAAGACCTTCGGAGTCACCATGGTCACGGCATTATGTAACGTTCAAGTTGGAAATTAAGGTTTAGATCACAACTGATATTACCAATGGTGTTTTAAACGGTTGGCCTTAGTTATACACAGCAACACTAAACTACTAACCACTAACACTAGACCTTGCTATGTGGCGCGCAATCCAACACATCTTTATACATTAAAAAATATTTACCCTTACTCATAAATACTACTTAATTCAACTCAAAGGCTACCAACAGTAATCAGGTTCATTCAATTGACCTAATCTTCAGCAACAACGATAAAGCAACAACAAAATTACGTCGCGTACCGTTAACATAACACGTTATCCAGAAGTTACACAATGTGAAGTAAACCCCCATTGTAAAAGGAGATAGTAGGTGGGAGGGGAAAAAGAACAGGTCCAATCAAATTGGGTATGTGGATTGGTTGGCACATTGGAAGATATGCTCAGCACATTCGTTTGGTAGGTAGCACATTGCCCCAGGGTAAGTTACACAATGTGAAGTTAGCCCCATTGTAAAATGAGGTAGTAGGTGGGAGGGGATATGGAAGGAGTCCAATCAAATTGGGTGGGTGGATTGGTTAGCACGTTGGAAGATAGACTTAGCACATTCGTTTGGTGGGTAGCATATTACCCCAGGGCAAGTTACACAATGTGAAGTTAGCCCCTATTGTAAAAGGAGTAGGGGTGGGAGGACCAACGGAAGGGGTCCAATCAAATTGGGTGGGTGAATTGGTTGGCACATTGGAAGATATGCTTAGCACAGTCGTTTGGTGGGTAGCACATTGCCCCAGGGCAAGTTACACAATGTGAAGTTAGCCCCATTGTAAAATTAGGTAGTAAAATTAGGTAGTAGGTGGGAGGGGCAATGGAAGGGATCCAATCATATTGGGTAGGTGGTTTGGTTGGCACATTGGAAGATATGCTCAGCACATTCGTTTGGTGGGTAGCATATTGCCCCATGGCAAGTTACACAATGTGAAGTTAGCCCCCTGTAATGTGAAGTTAGCCCCACCCCCATACTTTGGAGGGCAATTGTTTGCAATGCGTCAAGGTCCAATCGCTAATATTGGCTGGCACATTGAGCACATTGACAGAAGTGTGCAGCACAATAGTTTATTTTGATGGCACATTCATTCAAGGGGCTGGTGTGAAGTTGGCCCCTAACGATTTCAGTAAAGGTTTACCGTAAAACGGTAAGGGTCCAATCAATTCCGTTTGTTAGCACATTAAGCACATTCATAGTACTTATCAGCACAATTATTAAAATCAATAGCACATTCCCTCTGGTGGCCAACTTCATACACCTTAATCTCAAGCTTCTTGTGTCCAGATCGAGACTGACCTGTCGATCAAATTTCTTTGCAGTGAGGCTGGTTCGTGCTTGGTACTCGCTCCAAAATGATCTAATTAATTTGCAAGGTGTAAACTCCTTCAGAAGATCGCTTCATAAAGTGGATTAATCATGTTTTCTCAAAGGAAATTTTAATAACATCTAATTTACGCATTTTAATATTGACAATCGGCCATTATTTACTGGCCGTGCACTTTTCTGTTCTGATATTTGCTTTTTTTAGGTGGACTGTTAGTGATCATTGATCCTTGTCCTTGCTTTGCAACGAAATATTTATTTAATTTTTTTAACGTGACAATCTACTTACGTTAAGACTTTTAAACTCTTTATATTTTTTTAGTATTTCATTCATTGTTTTGTTTTTTGACAAATGGCCATCCACCCTTCTCCTTCTATTCCATTCTACTGGCGATACTATCGGTGATATTTGTGTCCCTGGCAGGTCTAACCTTGGGGGTAAGGCATTTGAGATCCTAACCCACCTTTCCTAATTTGATCCCACCTTACCATTGGCCATGCAATTTTAAAAATTAATTTTTACCTATATGCAAGCTTTTTAAATTTTATCTTGTATTAGTTTTTATTTTCCCCCTTCGCATTCCCTATCTTTCAAGGTTTTTTTATAGTTTTTATTTACACACATTTTAAACACAGGATCCTTGCCAAACCTTGTGGATCCTCGGGATCCTTGCCAGACCTGTTGCTTCGGCAACAAAATTATTATTATTATTAAGAAACATTTTTGGTGAGTATATACTTAAAGCACATTTTTATTTATTGCATTTAAAAGAGAATATAGATAGGGTGACTACATGAAAAGAACCATATGGAACAAACTACTTTAACTCTTTCCCGAACGTCTAGTAAATATCAAGTCCTTTTTAAGTGTGCACTTTTTAAGTTGTACATTAAAGGACTATTTCATACCATTCTTTCTTACAACAACAAAATTGTACCAAAGCACTTTGTCAAACCTTAAGTCGATATAACAGGTCTCCAGCCTCGATGTAAGACAACAGCACTTCAGAAGTGTAGAGTTGACACCAACATTGTACTGTTGATTGTTGCCAACTTTTCAGTTGTCCGCCTTCCTTTTTCCTATATAACGATTTCTGTGTCTGCTCTCTCATCTTTTTAATTCGTTTGTGGTTTAGCCCTCGCTCCATAAAAAGACGTTAGTGAAGAGGCCCTACTGTTTGACACGGAGTGTCCATTTTGTTTGACCATTACACCTACATGTAATTACTTTGCTGTCATCTATCACTGAATAATATTACTGCTGTACATGTAACGTTATACACAGACTTTAAAGTGTATATAAAATGAATCGGATGCGAAACCTAAATTCCTACCTCATTTTTGCGACTCAAAATGATCCATCAGTTTTTTGCCCTTATTGATGTTTAGTCGTCGTGTTTAGCAGTTAGCAAAGTTAGCAGGCTGCATGTTGTTCTCCAATTATTTCTAAAAATGTCCTTGGTAATTTTGTTTCTGTTACCTTCTGGTGGAGATGGCGGTGGTAGTGGTGATGTCGCTTTTTCCTCTTCCTTCTCTTCTTCACACTCATTGCAATCTGCCCCATTGTAAGAACAACACCAGGATTACAGTTAAAGTTTTAATGGTTCTGTTGTAAATGGTAATTGTGAAACTTTACCTACGTTCATAAGAAACATTTTTTGGTGAGTATATACTTAAAGCACTTTTGTATTTATTGCATTTAAAAGAGAATACAAATAGGGTGACTACATGGAAAGAACCATATGGAACAAACTACTTTAACTTTTTCCCGAACGTCTAGTAAATTTCAAGTCCTTTTATGTGTGCACTTTTTAAGTTTTACATTAATGTACTGTTTCATACCATTCTTTCTTACAACAACGAAATTTTACCAATGCACTTTGGCAAACCTTAAGTCGATGTAACAGGTCTCCAGCATCGAAGTAAGACAACAGGACTTCAGATGTTTAGAGTTGACACCAGCATTGTACTGTTGATTGTTGCCAACTTTTCAGATGTCCGCCGTCCTTTCTCCTATAATGATTTTTGTGCCTGCTCTCTCATCTTTTTAATTCATTCCTGGTTTAGCCCTCGCTCCATGAAAAGACGTTACTAAAGAGTCCTTACTGTTTGACATGGAGCGGCCATTTTGTTTGACCATTACACCTACATGTAATTACTTCGCTAAGTGTCATCTATCACTGAAAGATATTACTGCTGTACATGTCACGTTATACACAGATTTTAGCTGTGACATCGACAAGTTCACATTATGTTTGCATAGCAAGATTACCGCAATTCATCTTTAATATTGCAATGACGCAAGTCAATCACAAGGATCCGAGAGTGGAATTTTATTAACTGGATGTAAAACTGCAAGAGAGAAGGAGCAAAGAGATCACAGGCAAGAGTGATTCCGTACTTATCAAAATGAATTGACACAATTACCTAATTCAAATTCAACATGGGTCATCATATATTTCCCTTGACTTCTGACTGTTTAGCAAGAATTTTATCCACAGTAGCCTTAGTAACAGAGGGGCTTTGAGTTGGTAAATACAGTGGTACCTAGTAATTATAATTCCAAGTGCACATTCGAAACACGCACTACTACCAACTGGGCCCACAGGTTGAGAGAGCCAGCCACCTTAATTTTCTTGAGATTATTTTACGTCCAATGTCCACTCACCTTCTAAATGTACTCAGACGAGTGGTCCTCTATTTATAAGTCGGTAAGTAAAAGCGAAAAACGAAAGAACATTACGACACGATACATATTTAATATATGAAAACTGAACACCTGTGGTTTACTTCATCCTGCGGAATTAACGTTTTTGAATATACTCGGGTTTGTGGCTGCTGTAGCACATAACCACCACGCATGTTTCTAAACAAAATTGTTATGATGTAATGAATACTAATATTTGAAAGAGGTCGAAAAATTCAACAATTTGGAAAGAATAAAGATGACTAGTGATAAGCATCAAACACTAAATAAAAATCGCATATCACTAGGAGCTCAGCAACTTACCTTGCATCGAAGGCACAATATTAATTTGACGTTATCAAGCTCGAAGTATACTGCCGTTTGAACTACCATCAGCCAAACAAGTGACATTGACTGCAAATCACCACGATCTCAATAGTTTCAATTTAGTATATATATTTTAAAGTGTATATAAAATGAATCGGATGTGAAACCTAAATGCCTACTTCATTTTGCGACTCATTATGATACATCAGCTTTTCGTCCTTATTGATGATCAGCTGTCGTGTTTAGCAGTTAGCAAAGTTAGCAAGCTGCATTGTGTTTTCCACTTATTTCTAAAAACGTCCTTGGTAATTTCGTTTCTGTTACCTTCTGGTGGAGATGGCGGTGGTAGTGGTGATGTCGCTTTTTCCTCTTCCTTCTCTTCCTCACACTCATTGCAATCTTCCCCATTGTCTAAGAACAACACCAGCATTACAGTTAAAGTTTTAATGGTTTTGTTGTAAATGGCTTCTGTGAAACTTTACATACGTTCATAAGAAACATTTTTTTGTGAGTATATACTTAAAGCACAATTTTATTTAGTGCATTTAAAAGAGAATATAGATAAGGTGACTACATGAATGGAACATAAACTACTTTAACTTTTTTCCCGAACGTCTGGTAAATTTCAAATTTTTTTTATGCGTGCACTTTTATGCGTGCACTTTCATTAAATTCTACATTAATGTACTGTTTCATACCATTTTTTCTTACGACAACTTAATTGTACCAATGTACTTTGTCAAACCTTAAGTCGATGTAACAGGTCCCCAGCCTCGATGTAAGACAACAGCACGTCAGATGTTTAGAGTTGACACCAGCATTGTACTGTTGATTGTTCCAACTTTTCAGTTGTCCACCTTCCTTTCTCGTATAACTATTTCTGTGCCTTCTCTATCATCTTTTTAATTCATTCCTGTTTGGGCCCTCGCTCCATAAAAAGACGTTAGTGAAGAGGCCCTACTGTTTGACATGGAGTAGCCATTTTGTTTGACCATTACGCCTACATGTAATTACTTCGCTAAGTGTCATCTATCAGTGAATGATATTATTGCTGCACATGTAACGTTATACACAGACTTTAAAGGGTATATAAAATGAATCGGATGCGAAACCTAAATTCCTACCTATTTTCTGCGACTCATTATGATACATCAGTTTTTCGTCCTTATTGATGTTCAGTTGTCATGTTTAGCAGTTAGCAAAGTTAGCAGGCTGCATTGTGTTCTCCAATTATTTCTAAAAATGTCCTTGGTAATTTCGTTTCTGTTACCTTCTGGTGGAGATGGCGGTGGTAATGGTGATGTCGATTTTTCCTCTTCCTTCTCTTCTTCACACTCATTGCAATCTGCCCCATTGTAAGAACAACACCAGGATTACAGTTAAAGTTTTAATGGTTTTGTTGTAAATGGTAATTGTGAAAATTTACCTACGTTCATAAGAAACATTTTTTGGTGAGTATATACTTAAAGCACATTTTTATTTATTGCATTTAAAAGGGAATATAGATAGGGTGACTACATGAAAAGAACCATATGGAACAAACTCCTTTAACTTTTTCCCGAACGTCTAGTAAATTTCAAGTCTTTTTTATGTGTGCACTTTTTAAGTTGTACATTAATGTACTGTTTCATACCATACTTTCTTACAACAAAGAAATTGTACCAATGCACTTTGTTAAACCTTAAGTCGATGTAACAGGTCTCCAGCATCGATGTAACACAACAGGACTTCTGATGTTTAGAGTTGACACCAGCATTGTACTGTTGATTGTTGCCACCTTTTCAGTTGTCCGCCGTTCTTTCTCCTAAAATAATTTCTGTGCCTGCTCTCTCATTTTTTAAATTCATTCCTGGTTTAGCCCTCGCTCCACGAAAAGACATTAGTGAAGAGGCCCTACTGTTTGACATGGAGCGGCCATTTTGTTTGACCATTACACCTACATGTAATTACTTCGCTAAGTGTCATCTATCACTGAAAGATATTACTGCTGTACATGTCACGTTATACACAGATTTTAGCTGTGACATCGACAAGTTCACATTATGTTTGCATAGCAAGATTACCGCAATTCATCTTTAATATTGCAATGACGCAAGTCAATCAAATGGATCCGAAAGTCGAATTTTATTAACTGGATGTAAAACTGCATGAGAGAAGGAGCAAAGAGATCACAGGCAAGAGAGACTCTATACCTATCACAATGAATTGAAACAATTAACTAATTCAAATTAATCAACATGGGTCATCATATGATTCCCTTGACCTCTGACCGCTAAGTAAGAATTTTATCCACAGTAGCCTTAGTAACATAGGGGCTTTGAGTTGGTAATTGCAGTAGTACCTAGTAATTATAATTCCAAGTCCACATTCGAAACACGCACTACTACCGAACTGGGCTCCAGGTTGAGAAACCAGCCACCTTAATTTTCTTGAGATTAATTTACGTTCAATGTCCACTCACCGTCTAAAGGTATGCAGACAAGTGGTCCTCTATTTATAAGTCGGTAAGTAAAAGCGATTTAATATATGAAAACTCAACACCTGTGGTTTACTTCATCCTGCGGAATGAACGTTTTTGAATATGCTCGGGTTTATGGCTGCTGTAGCACGTAACCACCACGCATGTTTCTAAACAAAATTGTCATGATGTAATAAATACTAATATTACGAAAGAGGTCGAAAAAATTCCACAATTTGGAAAGAATAAAGATGACTAGTGATAAGCATTAAAAACTAAATAAAAATCGCATATCACTACGAGCTCCTCAGCAACTTACCTTGCATCGAAGGCACAATATTAATTTGACGTTATCAAGCTCGAAGTATACTGCCGTTTGAACTACCATCAGCCAAACAAGTGACATTGACTGCAAATCACCCCGATCTTAATAGTTTCGATTTAGTATATATATATTTTAAAGTGTATATTAAATGAATCGGATGCGAAACCTAAATGCCTACTTCATTTTGCGACTCATTATGAGACATCCGTTTTTCGTCCTTATTGATGTTCAGCCGTCGTGTTTAGCAGTTAGCAAAGTTAGCAAGCTGCATTGTGTTTTCCACTTATTTCTAAAAACGTCCTTGGTATTTTCGTTTCTGTTACCTTCTGGTGGAGATGGCAGTGGTAATGGTGATGTCGCTTTTCCCTCTTCCTTCTCTTCTTCACACTCATTGCAATCTTCCCCACTGTCTAAGAGCAACACCAGCATTACAGTTATAGTTTTAATGGTTCTGTTGTAAATGGCATCTGTGAAACTTTACCTACGTTCATAGGAAACATTTTTTGGTGTGTATACTTAAAGCACATTTTAATTTTTTGCATTTAAAAGAGGATATAGATAAGGTGACTACATGAATGGAACATAAACTACTTTAACTTTTTTCCCGAACGTCTGGTGAATTTCAAATTCTTTATATGCGTGCACTTTTTAAGTTCTACATTAATGTATTGGTTTCATACCATTCTTTCTTACAACAACTTAATTGTACCAATGTACTTTGTCAAACCTTAAGTCGATGTAACAGGTCTCCGGCTTCGATGCAAGACAACAGCACGTCAGATGTTTTGAGTTGACACCAGCATTGTATTGTTGATTGTTGTCAACTTTTCAGTTGTCCGCCTTCCTTTCTCCTATAACGATTTCTGTGCCTGTTCTCTCATCTTTTTAATTCATTCCTGCTTGAGCCCTCGCTCAAGACGTTATTAAAGACGCCTTTTTGTTTGACATGGTGTGGCTATTTTGTTTGACCATTACACCTACATGTAATTACTTTGCTAAGTGTCTTCTATCGCTGAATGTTATTACTGCTGCACATGTAACGTTATACATAGATTTTAGTTGTGATGTTTACAAGTTCCCACTATGTTTGCGTAGCATGATTACCTCAATTCATCTTTAATATTGCAAGTCAATCAAATCGATCCGAAAGTGGAATATTAAGTGGAATTTTATTAACTGCAAGAGAGAAGGAGCAAAGAGGTCACAGGCATATTGAAGCATATGGAACATAAACTGCTTTAAATTTTCCCCGAACGTCTAGTGAATTTCAAATCCTTTTCATGTGTGCACTTTTTAGGTTGTACATTATGGTGCTGTTTGATACGATTCTTACCTAGAACAACGAAGTTTTACCAGGGTATTTTGTCAAATCTTTATTCAAAATACCCATTCAATACCCAGTACCCATTTTGACTCCAAAGCTGGACACTGACGGGAGCTAAAGCAGAACAATTAATTGTGAAAAATACAGATATACTTAAACACTCAGGACAGTCACCCTTAGTTATTATGTGTGCTGCATGAAATAATATCATGACGGATCCCCCCCCCCAAAAAAAAATATCGGTTACCTATCATCAGTAGTTGCAAGTATCAAATCGTTAAAGCCTTCAGTACAAGTTTGTTTTCCCAGACTATTACAAAGACTACTCAGAAACCAAAAGATTCCCCAAGCCTCAATTCCCCCCCCCCCCAAAAGATTCTGACCAAGACGTGGTGTTCACTAACACATTGTTAAAACAATTCTGTGTTAACACACACTGTATATTTGTTTCCATTGACAAACAATCATTGTAAGAATGGGGCTTGATGGCTCGTGATGGTATCCACCGACAGCTAAGGACAAGCACGTCCTTCAAGGAGAAATTTCTTGAGTACATACTAAACAGGTAAACATGATTTGCTAACAGTGACGTTTTCTGGGCAATACAACCCATTCCAACAAAATACACAGGCGTGTACTTCTAAAGGTAGCACTAGAAATTTAAATTGCATCACCTTAAATGGACGCAGTTTGGTTGCAAATCTGGGTGTTTTTCATTTACTATTGGCTACACACCGGTATGATGTTTTGTTTGTAGTGGAAACTTGGCTGACTCCTGTCATCACAGATTCCATGTTACGTAGTGGTCACTTGTATGATACATTAGGAAGGATCGTGGGTCCAAGGCAGGTGGTATCTCGGTATTCTTCCGGACGGGTTCCACCTAGTGACTCGTATGATTTCGTAGAAGGTAGAGGCATTGTCTATTAAAATTCCTATGCTTAAACTCATCTTTATCGTAGGTTATATTCCTGACAGCTATAATGAATTTTTTATTGATAAAATGGGTTCCTTTATAACTTCTGCCATCAATCCACTTTGCTCAAATTTAGTAATTGGAGATTCCAATCTCTCTACTGTCAGGAAGAGAGCAACAGACAAGAGCAACAAATTGTATCCATAGTAAATTTCATGACCACATTGCAGGCTGTAGTTTTACGCAATTAGTAACTAAACCAACCGGTGGGGATATTTTAGACTTAATTTTAACTGATGACGACCGAGTGGCCTATGATGTGGAGGTTGATAGGCAATTTGGACAAAGTGACCACAATATTGTCACTTTTAAGATTCAGCGGCAGATACAGCCTTTCCTGGCACACTGTATAAATGTTGCACTGACTATGCAAAATTGAAATCAAATCTTGCTTTGGTTGGTTGGAGCACAAGACTAGGAAATACTGCATGTGTTGAGGATGCCTGGGATAGTTTTATTAGCACTATCAAGATGAAGTGGAGGAAGGCAGTAAAATTAGACGAAAGGGTGAGATAACTGGCCCTCTTATTCCAAGAAATATTGTTAAGCTTGGTCAGAAGAAAGCAAAACTGTGGTGTCGCTAAAGCGATGACCGTTCTCCCATGAACTTGCCAGTTTATAACGACTGCCAAAAACTTTATTCAGCGAATATTAAATATGTGAAAAACTCTCATGAGCGTAAAACTTTAGCAGAAGGAATTCTAGCCGCTCTATTTCGTCTCTTTCGCCAACAAATTGGCATATTCAGATCAATTCCTCCTTTAAAAGTAAACAAAAATTACATTAAGGACGAATGTGCGAAGGTTGAAGTATTTAATTTCATTTTTTCGCATAATAGGGTTCTCGATAATGGCTCCATTTCTCCACTCACTCCAGTTCACTCAGAAACAAACAAAAAATGCAGAAATGTCGTCTTTACCCCTGAAGGTATCATTTCTGTCTTGCAAAGCCCTAAACCGAGTCATGCTGTTGGGCAGTTGGGGGGGGGGGGAGATGAGGCTTAATGGTCCGGGTTGCCACTGCACCACACATTACAGAGATATTATTCAAACCCCTAATCTAAATCTTGTCATACATCTGTACCTCCTGCAAAAATTGAAAAACACCGGACAGGAGGGCAGACTCATCGCCCAATTGACGCACAACGTCATGCGGAAGATGGAAACGACGACGAAAACCATCAAGATGACAACAATCAACAAGGAAGTGCCGGACCGTAAGTGGCCGCCGACACCAATAACATTCAGGAGGGTCAAGCCCCGCAAAAGGAAACAGTGAGTAAGTCGAGTGTGACCAATGCGCAAACAGGCCAACACCACCTCCTCACGGCGACTGCAGCGACACGCCGAGTGCCATTCCTCAACAGTGCCTTTAATAGCTCGTAATTTATTGCCGTCCTGTCCATCCCACGAGGCTTGCCAAAAAGCGTGTAACTACAGACGCAGAGTTGGAAAGGCGTCCGAGGGAACAAGGCTGAGATCCCATCCGAGAGGGCCAGAAAGGGCCCCTTTTGCTGCAGAATCCGCTTGCTCATTTCCCCCTATCCCAACATGGGCCGGGATCCAGCAGAAAAGCACGGTTTGCCGCTGGCCAGGCAAGCGGGAAAGTAAAGCTTGGACACGTTGTGTCAAGGGGTTCCGAGGATTGTAATTCGCCAAGGACTCCAGGGCACTCATGGAATCGCTAAAGATAATGAAATGCGTGCCCTGAAGGCCAAGGATCCATTCCACCGCCAAACCGAGAGCCAAAAGCTCTGCAGAAAACACAGAATGGCCTGATGGAAGGCGATGAGCAACCGTCACTCCCCTACAAACACAAGCACAAGCCACGCCAGCGTCTGACTTCGACCCATCAGTAAACAGCCGCTGATAACCGGCGTACTGGGAACACAGCCGCCGGAACTCCTGTAAGTACCTTGCTAGTAGAGTGGAACCCTTCGGGAGGGACGCCAGAGCGAAAATGAAAATGCCACGTGGGACAAGCCAAGGGGCCACTGGCACCCCCCCCCCCCCAGCCTCGAGACGCTGGGCATTTCAAAGGCTATCTCCTGACAGGACTGCTGGAGCCTATCGCGGAGCCATTAAGCCTCATCTCCCCCCCCCCTATCGCGGAAACAGGGATTCCTGTTGTCCCACAGGCACGCTTCCTGGGTCTGGTGTTCGTTTCCAGGTTGTCTTGGTTTCCACACTTGCGCCAACTTAAAGACAAGTCTTTGCGAGCACTTAACATCTTGCGGGTTCTATCGGGCACTTCATGGGGTGCCGATCGCACTGCCATGTTGCGCCTCTACAGAGCCCTTGTCCGCAGCAAACTTGATTATGCGTGCATGGTGTATGGTTCGGCTAGTGACTCGACTCTCCAGATGTTGGACACTGTGCATCACAGTGGCCTGCGTGTGGCGACTGGGGCATTTCGAACTTCTCCAGTGGTCAGCCTCTATGCTGAGGCCTCGGAGCCACCTTTGGCCATTCGTCGGCGGAAGCTGGCCATTCAGTATGCTGTGCGTTTACGTGCTGTGGAATCCAGTCCTGCTTGGTCCATGGTTTTTGGGCCAGACTTGCGAGTCGGTAGATGCAGGGTGGGTAAGGGTGGGCAGGTGGTTTTTCAGCCTACTTCTACAAGCAAATCAGCTCTCAAATCTATGTCTACTGGAAGACTACCTAGCAAATGTTATTTCTGTTATTAAAAAGGGAAATTCTGCAGATCCAAAAAACTATGTAGGCCAATTGCACTTACTCCAGTTCCGTGCAAGATAATAGAGACAATTATATGCAAGACAATGATGAAGTATATATAAAGACTTTCAAGCTTATCAGGAACAACCAATATGGTTTTATACCAGGGCGTTCTTCTGTTCATCAACTATTAACTGTGCTGGATAAATGGACCGAAGCCGTGGACCAAGGTGTGCCTTAAGGTGTTATTCTATTCGATTTTCAAAAGGCATTTGAATCGGTGGTACATGGTAAGCTGCTTTACAAACTCCATATTTACGGCTTCAGTGGAGCACTTTTAGATTAGATACGGGCATTCATTACCAGAAGAACCCAACAAGTAATTATTTGCTTATCTAAGTCAGCCTCATCAGATGTAATTAGTGGCGTACCACAGGGTTCTGTTACTGAGTCCCCTAATATTTATCCTATTTCTAACGATTTGACTTGCAACTCTCACAATGCTGAACAGGAAAAATTTGTTAATGAGTCCAAGCTTAACTCGGCTATTATCAAGACCCCAAGACTGTGTGGTATTGCAAGTGGAGATCGATTACATCTCTACTAGGGCAAAAAAATGGCAGTTACCCATCTCATATGCGAATGTAAAAGTTTTCATGTAGGGAATCAAAACTATGCTTTTACCTATACCATCAAAAATGAAGACTTAACTACCACAAAAGAAGTGAAAGACCTAGGTGTATGGTTTGCATCTGAACTGAAGTCATCCGTCCACTGTAACCATGCGGTATCAGGGCAAATAGTAGATCAGCAATTGTTCAACACTGTTTTAACTCGGGAAATGTACACACCAAATTCTGGGCATACATGGGGGGGGGGGAGATGAGGCTTAATGGCGCGTCGACAGCTTGGTCATTAGCGCCAACCATGGTTTACGTCCGTTCCCTGTTGGAGTATGTCAGCCCTGTTTGGTCTCTGTACCTACTTAAGGATATTGATCATTTGAAAAATCATTTTTCATCATTTTTACGAAGTCCTTACAAGGCATGCGGGAGTTATCGTACTGTGAACATCTTAGAAATCTTTCCCTCGTTTCTTTGAAACTTCGTCGACTGGAGACGGATTTTGCCTGGGAGTATAACATCCTACATGGTAACTTATCGATTGACCTACCTTTGTTTGAAATTAGTGCAGTAACCTGGACAAGGGGCCACAAATTCAAACTCATGCTTCTAAAAGCGTTGCTAAACTGTAGACAAAATTTCTTTGCTGTAAGAGTTATCCCAGCATGGAATTCACTGACTGACGAGATGGTTTCAGCATCCTCTGTTAAAACTTTTAAGCAGTTGTTAAATTTGTCAAACTTAATCGAGTTCTTGAAACGACCAGAATATTGCACAGCAAGCTAAGTTTTTATCGTAGGGTTGGAGTTTTTAAATTTAGGTTTGATCAAATTGGATTAGGTAATGATTATGTGAACTTTTCTATTGGCTTTGTGTTAAACTGTCCTTCCATGTATTTATTATTATTACATATTTTTAAATTTGTAAATAGCTTTAGTTTTACTTTTCATTTATGTTTCTAATATTCACTACAACTGTTCCATGGATTTCATTGTTTTTACCTTACGATTTCCAGGCCGGATATCAGCACCCTTCCAAGGTCCTTCCCTGACCTGCGTGCATCTACACCAAACTTTCTATAAATATTAGCTATTATTAAAACAGCAAGAGAGAGAGAGAGAGAAGGAGCAAAGTGATCACAGGCAACAGAGACTCTGTGCCCATCACAATGAATTGACACAATTAACTAAATCAAATTAATCAACATGAGTAAACATATGTTTCCGCTGACTTCTGACTGCTAAGTACGAATTTTATCCACAGTAGCCTTACCAACAGAGTAGCTCTGAGTTGGTAAATACAGCAGTACCTAGGTCATTATAATTCCAGGTCCATATTGAACACACGCATTACTACCGAGCGGGGCACACAGGTTGAAAGAGCCAGCCATTCCCATTTTCTTGAGCTTAATTTATGTTCAATTTCCACTCACCGTCTAAATGAACACATGGTGCTCTATTTAGAAGTCATTCGGTTAAACGCAAAAAAACGCAACAAACATTACGACACGTTTCAAATTAATATATGAAAAAATCAACACCTAGGGCTTCCTTCATCTTGCGGAATGAATATTTGTGAATAAATTTGTGTTTGTGTCTGTTGTAGGAATTAACCACCACGCACGTTTCTAAATAACATTGTTATGATGTAATGCATACAAACAGTTGAAAGATATCGAAATATTCATGAATTTGGAAACAGAAAAGATGACTAGTGATATGCATTAAAGACGAAATAAAAATCGCCTGTGACTATGAGCTAAGAATTTGACCTTGCATAGAAGACGCAATTTTAATTCAACGTTGAAAAGCTTGAAGTATACTGCCGTTTGAACTTTCATCAGCGAAACAACTGACTTTAACTTCAAATCACTACGATTTTATAGTTTCGATTTAGTATATATAATTTAAACTATATATAAAATAAATCGAATGCCAAATCGAAATTCCTACTTTATTTCTGCGCCTCATGGTAATAGGCCTACATCAGTTTTTCGTCTTTATTGCTATTCAGTCGCCGTGTTTAGCAGTTACCAAAGTTAGCAAGCTGCATTGTGTTCTCCACTTATTACTAAAAACTTCATTGGAAATTTGATTTCTGTTACCTTCTGGCAGTGGTGATGTCGCTTTTTCCTCTTCCTTCTCTTCTTCACACTCATTGCATTCTTCCCCATTGTCTATAAACAACACCAGCATTACTGTTAAAGTTTTAATGGTTCTATTGTAAATGGCTCTGTGCAACTTTACCGACATTAATAAGAGATATTTTTGGTAATACTTAAACCAAATTTTTATTAATTGCATTTAAAAGAGAATACAGATAATGTGACTGCATGAATGAAACCATATGGAACATAAACTGCTTTAACTTTTTTCCCAAACGTCTGGCAAATTTCAAATCCTTTACATGTGCGCACTTTTTAAGTTGTAAATTAGTGTGCAGTTTGATACGATTCTTTGCTACAACAACGAACTTGTACCAATGTATTTTGTCTAACCTTAAGTCGATGTAACTAGTCTCCAGCTTCGATGTAAGACAACAGCACTTCAGATGTTTAGAGTTGACACCATCATTGTACTATTTATTGTTACCCACTTTTCTACTGTCAGCATTCCTTTCTCCTATAACGATTCCTGCTCATGCTCTCTCTTCTTTTTAATTCATTCCTGCTTCAGCCTTCTCTCCATGAATAGACGTTAGTGAAGAGGCCTTTCTGTTTGACAGGGAGCAGTCATTTTGTTAGGCAATTAAACCTACATGTAATTTACTTTGGTAAGTGTCTTCTATCACTGACTGTTATTAGTGCTGTACATGTAACGTTATACAGAGACTTTAGCTGTGACGTCTACAAGTTCACATGAAGTTTGCGTAGCAAGATTACCTCAATTCATCTTTCATATTGCAATGATGCGAGTCAATCAAATGAAGCCAAAAGTCCAATTTTATTAACTGGATCCAAAAGAGCAAGAGAGAGAGAGAAGAAGCAAAGATATCACTGGGAAAAGCGATTCTGTACCCATCACAATGAATTGATACAATCACCTAATTTAAATTATTCAACATGGGTCAACGCGTGTTACCGCTGACTTCCGATTGCTTTGTCAGAATTTTATTAACAGTAGCCTTAGCAACAAAGGCTAGGAGTTGGTAAATATAGTAGTACCTATGTAATTATCATTTCAGGACCATATTCGAGACACACACTATTACCGAGCGGGGCCCATAGGTTGAGAGAGCTAGCTATCCCTAATTTCTTTAGCTTAATTTACGTTCAATGTCCACTCACGGTCTAAAGGTACACAGACGAGTGGTGTTCTATTTAGAGGTCCTTAGGAAAAAGGGGAAAATGCAAAAACCTTACGACACGTTTCATATTTAAAATATGAAATACTTCGGGTTTTCTTCATCCTGTATAATGCTCGTTTGTGATTAAACTCGTATTTGTGTCTGCTATATTAAGTAACCACCACACATATTTCTAAACAAAATTGTTATGATGTAATGCAAACAAACAGTTGAAAGAGGTCGTAAATTCATAAATTTGGAAAGAGCAAAGATGATAAGTGATAAGTATTAAACATGCAATAAATATCGCGTGTCACTATGAGCTCATCCACTGACCTTGCATCGAAGGCGCAGTTTTAATTCAACGTTATCAAGCTTGAAGTATACTGCTGTTTGAAGTATCATCAGCCAAACAACTGACATTAACTTCAAATCACCCAGATCTTAATAGTTTTGAATTAGTATATATAATTTAAAGTACCTATTTAATGAATCAGAAGCCAAATCTGAATGATTACTTTATTTCTGCGCCTTATGAAGATACATCAGTTTTTTATACTTATTACTTTTCAGACCTCGAGTTTAGTGGTTAGCAAAGTTAGAAAGCTGCATTGTGTTCTCCTATTATTACTAAAAAACTTCCTCGGTCATTTCGTTTCTGTTACCTTCTGGCGGTGGTGATGACGATTTTTCCTCTTCCTCCTCTTCTTCACACTTATCTTCTTCGCATTCTTCCCCAGAGTCTAAGAACAACACCAGCATTACAGTTTAAATTTTAATTGTTCTGTTGTAAATGGCATCTGTGACTATTTACCTACGTTCATAAGAAACATTTATTGTGAGTATATACTAAAAGCACGTTTTTATTTTTGCATTTAAAAGAGAATATAGATAATGTGACTACATGAGTAAAACCATATGGAACATACTGCTTTAACTTTTTTCCGAACGTCTAGTGAATTTCAAATCCTTTTTATGTGTGCACTTTTTAAGTTGTACATTAGTGTTCTGTTTGATACGATTCTTTCCTACAACAATGAAGCTGTACCAGTGTATTTTGTCAAAGCTTAAGTCGATATAACTGATTTCCAGCCATGATGTAAGACAATAGTACGTCAGATGTTTAGAGTTGACACCAGCATTGTACTGTTGGTTATAGCCCACTTTTCTGTTGTCGGCCTTCCTTTCTCCTATAACGATTCTGCACCTGCTCTCGCTTCTTTTTAATTCAGCCCTCGCTCCATGAAAAGATGTTAGTGATGAAACCCTCTTATTTGATATTGATATTAGTGCTGCTCATGTAACGCTATACAGAGACTTTAGCTTTGACGTCTACAAGTTTACATGAAGTTTGCGTAGCGAGATTACCTCAATTCATCTTTAATATTGCAATGACACAAGTCAGTAAAATTGATCCGAAACTGGAATTTTATTAACTGGATGCAAAACAGTAAAAGAGAGAAAAGAAGAAATGAGGACACAGGTAACAGAGACTCTGTACCTATCACAATGAATTTACACAATTACCAAATTTAAATTAATCAACATGGGCCAACATACAGTATGTTTCTCCTAACTTCTGCCTGATAAGTAAGAATTTTATCCACAGTCGCCTTAGGAACTGAGGGGCTCTAAGTTGGTAAATATAGTAGTACCTAGGTAATTATAAATCCAGTGCCATGTTCGAAACACGCATTACTACCGAGCGGGGCCCACAGGTTGAGAGAACCAGCCATCCCCAGTTTCATGAGCTTAATTTACGTTTGATGTCCACTTACAGTCTAAATACACATGGTGCTCTATTTAGAAGTCGTTAGGGAAAAGCGAAAAATGTAACAACCTTTCGACACTTTTCATATTTATTATAACAAAAAATCAATACTTAGGGTTTTCATAGCCTGTGGAATGAACGTTTCTGAGTAAATTCGTGTAGCAAGTAACCACTACGAATGTTTCTAAACAAAATTGTTATGATGTAATGCATAAAAACAGTTGAAAGTGGTCGAAAAATTCATCAATTTGGAAAGAGCTAAGAATATTAGCGATAAGCATTAACGATGAAATAAAAATCACGTAGCACTATGAGTTCAGCAACTGACAAGGCATCGAAAGTGCAATACTAATTTGATGCTATGAAGCTCGAAGTGTACTGCCGTTTGAACTAACCTAGGATTTTCTTCATCCTGTGGAATGAACGTTTGTGAATAAACTCGTGTTGGCGTCTGCTGCAGCAAGTAACCACTACACATGTTTCTAAACAAAATTGTTATGATGTAATGCATGCAAACAATGCATGATTGTTTGATAGGCATTAAACACGCAATAATCATCGCGTGTGACTATGAGCTCAGCAACTGACCTTGCATGGAAGGCACAATATTAATTCGACGTTATCAAGCTTCAAGTACACTGCCGTTTGAACTATCATCAGCCAAACAACTGACATTAACTTCAAATCACCAAGATCTTCATAGTTTCGAGTTAGTATATATAATTTTAAAAAGTCTATATAAATTGAATCTGATGCCAAATCTAAATGATTACTTTATTTCTGCGCCTTATGAAGATACATCAGTTTTTCGTACTTATTGCTGTCCAGTCGTTGTGTTTAGCAGTTAGCAAGCTGCATTGTGTTGACCACTTATTACTAAACACTTCCTTGGTCGTTTCTTTCCTGTTACCTTCTGGCGGTGGTGATGACGCTTTTTCCTCTTCCTCCTCTTCTCAGTGATGATGTCATCCTGGACGAACTCAAGTCACAGGGTGTTACGGCTGTGAGGCGTTTGACACGGAAAGGCGAGAATGGTGCCCAGCCAACTGACACCTTTTTCCTCACCTTTGATACGCCAGTTGCACCGCAGCACATTACTGCCGGTTACCTGCGCTTGAAGGTCAGGAGTTACGTTCCGAATCCGATGCGGTGTTTCCGCTGTCAACGTTTCGGTCATACCAGCGGCTCGTGTAAAGGTAGGCCTACCTGTGTTTCCTGTGCTCAGGCAGCCCATGAAGGCGCTGACTGTGCTGGCCCGAAGCAGTGCGTCAACTGCGGTGGTCAGCACCAAGCCTCTTCACGGGACTGTCGTGTTTATGTTGAGGAACGTCGAGTGTAGGAACTAAAGGTGAAGGACGGGCTTTCCTACTCGGAGGCCCGTAAGAAAGCCAAGCTATCGGCACCGGCAATGACTCGTTCTTTTGCGCAGGTGTGCGGTGCGCCAACGCCTGGCCCAGTTAGTGACTCTGCTGATTTGGCAGATTTACGCTCTGAGCTCAGGTCTTTGACAATGACGGTGGGCAAGCTTATTACTTTGTTGACCCAGCAACATCCATCTCTGCAGGGTCTTTTGGGTCATTCGGACCCGGTTGCTGCCTTGCCGTCGACATCTGCCCAGCCTGCAAATGCTTCTGCTCCTGCTGCTGTTCCTGCTGCTGTAACTGTTCCCAAGCAGGATGGGGCTTCAGCTAAGCCTCCGCCTGCCCGGAGTGAACCACAGAAAAAGTTGAAGAAAAAGGCTCCTGCTGGTAAGGCCTCATCACCACCCGTGAGGACGTCGCCACCAGGAGAGAAAGTGAAACTGTCGTTGAACGGCCAGCTTGCTGAGGGGTCCGTTGTGTCCCCTCAACATCTTGATACTACTTTGCCCATGGAACAGGGAGAGATTTCCTGTTCCAATTCTCCAGAACTTTTTCCTCCTTCCGAGGACAACTTCGTTCTGAACCTCACTCCATCTTTTGATTCGGGTGAGGATTCGGATGTTTTCGGATCGCCCAGAGGAGGAGTTGAGGAGAATAATTCAGTCTTCAGCCCGCCCTAATGCCTGCGCATGCCATCGTTCAGTGGAACTGCCAAAGTTATCGGACCCATGCCGAAGAGCTGCGGCTGCTTTTGTCGCATTGGCGACCTCTGTGCTGCTGTCTACAGGAAACCTGCTTTAAGGCGTCAGATAATCCGGTTGTTCGAGGTTATTCTGTCTACCGTCTGGATGCTGACCCTGTGCCACGTGCACATGGTGGCGTTGCAGTGCTGGTTCAACACTCTCAGCCGCATGCCAGTGTGCCTCTGCACACTAGGCTTCAGGCGGTAGCAGTTCGTGTTTCTTTCCATTTGGATATTACTGTCTGTTCGCTTTATTTGCCACCGGATGAGGTCTTTGGGGTTGGTGACCTGGAGGACCTGGTCCGCCAGCTTCCTGCCCCTTTTCTGTTGCTGGGCGACTTTAACAGCCACCATGTCCAGTGGGGGGGACCACATACAGACAACAAAGGGAGGATCCTTGAGGAGTGGATGCGGAGGGGGCCCGTTTGCATCCTGAACGATGGAGCCATGACACACTGTAACTTGGCGACGGGCAATTGGTCAGCGGTGGACTTAGCCTTTTGCTCGCTGGCCATCCCGGTTCACTTCACTTGGGCTGTCACTGCCGATCTGCATGGAAGCGATCACCTCCCCATTGTGTTGTCCACAACACAAGGGGGGTCTGTGGCTTCCAGGCCAGCCCGGTGGGCGCTTAAGCGTGCTGAATGGTCAGCCTTTGCTGAGGCTGCTGTGTTTCAGCGTGCGGTTGAGGACTTTTCTGATGTGGATGAACTTTCCACTCATTTCACTGATGTGGTCCTTGCTGCTGCTAATGCTACTATCCCGCGTACGTCCACACAGCCGCGGCGGGTTCCTGTTCCGTGGTGGACGCCTGCTTGCGGGCAGGCCATTCAGGCCCGCCGGCGAGCATTACGTGCATTCACGGTCAGCCCGACTACTGGCAACTTTGTAGCGTTTAAGCGCTGTCGTGCCCGTGCCAGGCATGTCATCCGTGAGGCGAGACGTGCTTCGTGGACAGCTTATGTTTCGTCGATCACGCGCTCCACGCCTGCTCAGCAGGTGTGGCGGAAGGTGCGCCAGATCTCGGGGAGGAGCGTGCTTCCCCCGGTTTCACAGCTGAAGGTGGCGAACACCGTGGTCTCTTCTGTGCCAGATATCGCCAATTGTCTTGCGTCTGCATTT
Organism: Lithobius niger; assembly: GCA_023313725.1. Lineage (NCBI taxonomy): Eukaryota > Metazoa > Arthropoda > Chilopoda > Lithobiomorpha > Lithobiidae > Lithobius > Lithobius niger. The sequence continues at coordinate 2,322 of JAHWFP010095185.1, read as the reverse complement.
GCGCGGGTCTCGAGTGATGACCATTATGATCCTGGTTTCCTCGGGATTAAGCGTAGAGAAGAGGCTCGCTTTCTTGACTTTCGCTCCGATGGGCTAGAGGAGTACAATTTACCATTTACCTGGCAGGAATTTGTTTCAGCTTTGTCCAAGTCGCATGACTCCGCCCCGGGGCCTGATGATGTTCACTATCAACTGTTGAAACATCTGACCCTTGCCTCCCAGCAGTTCTTGCTGGGGATGTTCAACCGTGTGTGGGCAGAGGGCTCTATTCCAGCAGCGTGGAAGATAGCAGTGGTCATCCCGATTGTAAAACCTGGCAAAGACCCTACTTCTCCTTCCAGTTATCGCCCAATCGCTCTGACTAGCTGTGTCTGTAAACTTATGGAACGGATGGTCAGTGAGCGGTTGGTGTGGGTGTTGAAATCACGGGGATTCTTATGTGTGTCCCAGTGTGGCTTTCGACGGTTTCGGTCAACTATCGATCATCTAGTTGCCCTTGAATCAGATGTGAGGGAGGCTTTTCGCCTGCGTCATCATCTGGTTCAGGTTTTCTTTGACTTGGAGAAGGCGTATGATACGACGTGGCGTTATGGGATTCTCCGTAATCTCTGTGACTGTGGCTTGGGGGGGCGGATGCCGCTGTTGCTTTCTGCTTGCCTCTCGGGCCGTTCTTTCCGCGTTCGTGTCGGGGCGACTCTTTCCCGCCCGTTTGTCTTGGGGAGTGGTGTGCCTCGGGGTGGTGTTCTTGGTGTCGTCTTGTTTGCTGTGGGGATCGGCCCCGTTGCTCGGCGGGCTGCTGTTCCCCGGTCGTGGTTTGTCGGTGGCTTCGGCCTGCGCTTTCGGGCGGCTCGCATGCGGACCTGCGAGCGGCGGCTGCAGCTGGCGGTTGGCAGGGTCCGGGCCTGGGCGGTAGGTGGTGGTTTCCGGTTTTCTCCGGACGGGACTGTGTGCATCCACTTTTGCCGCCGGCGAGCGCTGCACCCGGATCCTTGTCTGTGCTTGGGACAGGCGCGGGTTCCTGTTGTCCCGCAGGCACGTTTCCTGGGTCTGGTGTTCGGTTCCGGGTTGTCTTGGCTTCCGCACTTGCGTCAGCTTGGGGACGGGGCTTTGCGGGCGCTTGGGATCTTGCGGGTCCTGTCGGGCACTTCGTGGGGTGCCGGTCGCGCTGCCATGTTGCGCCTCTGCCGGGCCCTTGTCCGCAGCGGGCTTGATTGTGCGTGTGTGGTCTGTGGTTCGGCTGGTGGCTCCACTCTCCGGATGTTGGACGCGGTGCATCGCGGTGGCCTGCGTGTGGCGGCTGGGGCTTTTCGGGCTTCTCCGGTGGTCGGCCTCTGTGCTGGGGCCTCGGAGCCGCCTTTGGCCGTTCGTCGGCGACAGCTTGCCGTTCGGTGTGCTGTGCGTTTGCGTGCTGTGCGATCCGGTCCTGCTTGGTCCGTGGTTTTTGGGCCGGACTTGCGAGTCGGTGGATGCGGGGTGGGTGGGGGTGATTTCCGCGGTGGGCTCCGGCGGTCCTGTCGGGAGGTGGCCTTTGGGGTGCCCTGCGTCTTGGGGCTTGGGGGGGTGCCAGTTGCCCCTTGGCTTGTCCCGGGTGGCAGTTTCGTTTTTGCTCTGGCGTCCCTCCCGGGGGGTTCCGCTCTGCCAGCGGGGTACTTGCGGGAGTTCCGACGGCTGGGTTCTCGGTGCGCCGGTTGTCTGCGCCTGTTTGCTGATGGGTCGGGGTCCGACGTTGGCGTGGCGTGTGCTTGTGTGTGTGGGGGTGTGGCGGTTGCCCGTCGCCTTCCGTCAGGCTGTTCTGTGTTCTCTGCGGAGCTTTTGGCTCTTGGTTTGGCGGTGGAGTGGATCCTTGGCCTTCGGGGCACGCATTTCGTTGTCTTTGGTGGTTCCGTGGGTGCCCTGGAGTCCTTGGCGAGTTGCAGTCCTCGGGGCCCCTTGGCGCGGCGTGTCCGGGCTTTGCTTTCCCGCTTGCCTGGCCGGCGGAGGGCCGTGCTTTTCTGCTGGATCCCGGGCCATGTTGGGGTGGCAGGGGGTGGGCGGGCTGATTCTGCTGCGAGGGGGGCCCTTTCTGGCCCTCTCGGTGGGGATCTCGGGCTTGTTCCCTCGGATGCCTTTCCGGCTCTGCGTCTGGGGTTGCACGCTTTTTGGCAAGCCTCGTGGGACGGACAGGACGGCGGTGGGTTGCGGGCCGTTGGGGGCACTGTCGGGGAGTGGCACTCGGCGTGTCGCCGCGGTCGCCGTGGGGAGGTTGTGTTGGCCCGTTTGCGGGTTGGTCGCACCGGACTTGCTCACTGTTTCCTTTTGCGGGGGGTTGGCCCTCCTGAGTGT
>JAHWFP010095184.1:39073-108256 GCA_023313725.1 Lithobius niger | reverse complement strand
CAGATGAGGTCACTTGAGTTTTTGTTTTGTTTTGTATAGGCCATGCAATAATTTACTACATTTTTTTGTATGCTTCTTTTTTAGGAAGGAGGTTGGGGTAAGCTGACCGCTGTAACCAATTCCTAATAATGTTTTGAATGTTCTTGCCCCATATTTGGTTTCTGGTTCTTGTGGGTTTTTCATTTATGGTTGCCGGGATAATGAAAGAGATATTTCTTTTATCGTACGAATTTCTCCAGGGTGGGTTTTTTAACGGGGATGTGTTGTTTCAAGAGGGTTGTTCGATGTTAATTTGGTGGGTTTAGTGTAGTAAAAAAAATTGAAGCAATAGTTAATTTTAAAAGGTTTCTGAGGGTAAGTAGTTTATTTTCAAAGAAAGTTTCTTTAGTGGTTTTGTTATTATCTGCACCCAAATTAGTTAGTATTTGTGTTAGTATTTGCAGCCTTACTTAGGGTTTTTGCATTTGATCAATGTGTCAGTCTGAAGTTGAGGCAAACATAGTACTCGCATGTCTGACTGTTGAAAGAACCCACGCCTCAAAGAGTACAATTTTGCTCTTTTTGTCAATTGCTTCGCGTGCAGCACAGAGAATAGGAACAATTTCAATCAATTTGTGAACAAGTCCATCGATGTGTGTGTGGAATTTCCAATTTTCTTCGATTACGATTCCTAGGTATTTTAAATCTCACACCTGTTTAAGTAATACACGGTTGGCTGGTGCTTTTTGGTCACATTCCAAAAATGTACTCTTTACCGTATGAGAGGTTTTAAAATCTGAATAAAGATAGTTTTTTTCAGTTCATATAATTATATACTTCGTCATCCAATAGATTACTATTTATTTTGGCAAAAACCTTCTGAAGTTTGTTTAACATTGCATCTTGTTTGGAGCGAATGGACATGAAGAAGATTTCGTCTGCATAAAGCGTCAAAGAGTTATTTTGGTAACCGATGTAAAATCATTGATGTAGATAAGAAATAAGATAGATCACAGGATTCAACCTTGTCGATCCCCCAAACCAATTGGGTGCCAGTCAATGATACCATTACATATTTTAACACTGCTATTCCGACCAGACCTATAATTTTGAAGAATTCCTAGGAATTAACAACGGAAGGCAGCAACAAATAATTTTTTAACCCATAACCGCCTAGATACGAACGTGGGCCTTCAACGTATAACAGCGTAAAACTAAGTCCCAGCGCCAGCTTTGTGAGGGGTCCCCGGGGACCCCGAGCAAAGCGGGCAGTCACAGCCCAGTGGTCAGCGTCGTCGGCTCCAAACCAAGAGAATGCCGGTTCGAATCCGGGAACCGACCCACATAGACTCTAGAAAAAAGGGTCTGAAAGTTCTTTCAGGCGGCCATGGGTTATTAGCATATCTTTATCAAGTGTATCGAAAGCTTTTTCAAGGTAGACTGCCATACTTCCAACAGGCTTGCTCTCATTTAGGGTTTGTGTAATGTTATTGTTCATAAAGTTTAAATCATCAATTCTAACTGTCTTCTGGTGGTAGCTAATTTGACCCACATTTATGATGTGGTATTTTGCTTGGAAAGTTTAAATTTATTCAAAGTTTTTTTCGATTATCTTCTCCAGGACTGCGAGGAGACAAATAGGACTACAATTAGAATATTATTTTGTCACATTTTTCGTTGATTGGTCTACTAATTTTCTTTTTAGATTTGTAAGCCAAATTTCAGTTATGATAATAACAATGAAAAGGGTAACCAAGAAAGATGCTGTTTACTCCTTTGATTTACAATGTTGTCTAAAAGAAATCATAGATGCAAGAGTTTTTAATTTAAACTTTGTGGATAATTGACATAAATTCGAAAAGATTTGGTTTGATAATTTGAATTGAGCTGATGGCGGTTCCGTGGCCAAACCTTTTTCAGTTTTGTTGGTATCATATTTATGCCTATTTGTAAAGTGCAGCCTTCTATGTTTTTTTAAGATTTGGCACTTTATGCATGAAAAATTTGGGGAAGTTGCAACGAATGAGGGGTGTCACAGTATGTAAATGTGTTTGTTATTGTTTCATGTAGGCTCTGTTTTTATTTATTGGATTTTCTAAATGAGAGTTAAATTTTTCCCAAATTATAGCACTGTTGTTTCTATTTTTTTAAATATCCCCGGTAATATTTTTGTTTGGTTTCTTTAAATTCTTTGATGACAGTCCTTTTCAGGTTTTTTATTGTTCAATAAGAGCAAGAGAAGAATGAAACGTTTTCGAAATGTTAACTCAGAGTTTATTTAGATTTGAAATTATGTTTCGTGGGAGCAGTTGGAGCTTTAGGATTAGTCCTGTATCTATGGTTGATGATTACTAGTTTTTAATAAATAATTTGGTGACTTTACTTTCAATTGCATCGTATATAATTTCAATTGGTTTGGGTCTGAAAATTAGTTTAAAAAATCCCAGTTTTTGTTTTTAAGGCGTATAACAATTCGTTTATGGAAGTACCTTTCTTCATTACGGTAGGCAGGATCGCCTTGGTTTTAGTACTCAGTATCCGAAACTTTACTCAGACATACAGTTCTGTGTTTTACCATATATGAGGTCAACACAACCCCCAATATTTTTATTAATCCTTAGTTTTTCCCTGGTGGGTTGAGGTAATATGTTAGGTAAACCCAAACGTGGGGGGAATTTGTGTACCCAAACGTGGGTTCACAGTTTTCAAACCTTTCAATGTCATTCTTTTTGGACGGATCTTGTGCCCCGTCCCATACATTAGTTTAACGTACTCTAGCATGATCAATTTAATGTCTTTATATTTTGTTAAAATTTTAGTTTAATGTTTTTTACAAACTTCCCTCTGCTAGCAGTCGTTTTTTTTATTGAGGGCACTAAGCTCGATATTACACCTGCTAGTTATAAAACAACAGGCAATAGCATCATTATCGTCAATTTTGATATATGTGCAGGTAATATTTTTAACTTTAAGGTATATGACAAATATGAGAAAGATGCCCAGGTTTTATTTTTTCCTGCATATATAAAATTTGGTATGGTTGGTTAAGGTATAATTATTATGCACTTCACACTCTCTAATATCAATTTCAGTAAACACAACAGAATAACATGCAATTTCAGCCGTTTCAAACTCTACTAGCCAGGAATCCCAGTTTAGCTTGCAATTCCTATGCTAGTATGCAAACAATTTAAATGTGTAGCATTATGGTACAAGCATGAACTTTTGACCTACTCAAAATTTTACTACATATCATATGCATTGCACGTCCTCGTCCATTTCGGTTTGTTGAATTTGACACATACTGTATATTTGATATGCCTGTGAGTTTGACTCATTCATTTGCACTGGTGTTGAGTTTATCATACTCAGTTGATTTGGCGTTGGAGTGGTGGTGGCTTGGGTTTTTTTTTTGTCAGTGTTTGTCGCATAGTTTTTCCAGATCGTTTTCACTTTTGATGACAGACATTTGCATATTTTTCATCTTATCTTTCATCGGTTTTACAGTCTTTAAACCAAATTAATTTTTGAGAGGATTGTAGCTCTTGTTTGGTTTTCAACAAAAGTGTTTTATAGGAAAAAGTAGGGTGTTCGTTGATAAAGATTTTGCTTATGTTCCCGTTTGCGAACAGATATTTGTTTATGATGATTTTTTTCGATTTGGTCAGCAGTCTCAGCTCCCTCTATTCCTAAATTGAATGAGAATCAAGTGCATTCGATTTTTATTTCTATGTGGAAAACGATGAGCCTTGTCAATCGAAAAGTCACTGAATTCGGTAATATCAAGGAGGTCTGCAATCCATATCGCGTCGCCGAGGTCTTCATTTTGCTCACTTTAAACCCTGAAAATTTCTATGTTTCTGTACCTACAGTATTCTTCACTTTCTTCTTGATTTTGTTTGATACCACTTACAATTGATTTTTCTGTCCCTCATTCTTGTTAACATGGCGTTGTGTCTGTATTGACATCTTTAGTTACCAACTTTCCTTCTGTTACTCAATTTTTTTAGGTTGTTTATTTTCGGTTTTGATGCGCCCATGTCTATCGGAAATTGGTCGTATTTTTTGTTAACAAATTAAATACTTTTGCGGATCTGATTATTAGTTTTGGCGACTTCTTTAATTTCTTTTTTAGTATGTTTATGTTTAGATTATCATTGTTTTTTTTTAAAGTTATCCGTAATCATTTTTAATTTTATCATTGCAGAATTTTTGAAGAATTTTTCATTTGCTTCTAGGATGTCGTTTATTTTTTTTCCAAGCACGTGGGGTACCAATTGTGATTTTGCTGGTATCCTGTACTAATCATCGTCTTCTTCCTTGTCATTGTTTGAATTTTTGTTGTTGTTGATGTTTTGTTGCGATCTACATTTTTTTACAAACCCGTACAAGTAATTGTGAAAGCGGCCAGTCCAGAACATTTTTTTCATAGTCTATTTTTCTTTTCCAAGATCACAGGTAAAGCACATATCTTTGCTATCATTTATTTCATTTTAATAGTCGCCACAGCATGTCATGTTGATGGTGTCACACTTTAGTTTCCATAAATCAGTCTAAATTGCATGCGAGCAAATAGGCTTTACTGATAACCAACAAGACTGCCGTCTGCCTAGATCACTGTGGCTGGACAGACGCTCGGTAAAAACTGATCATAACAGAGCGAAAAGTCCAAATATAAAAATTATAGCCGGTCTGTAATAGCTCAGTTGGGTTTCATGAATCATGTGGTTGTCCCAAATCGGGCTCAGATCCTTCACAAAAGTTCGAAAACATTGGCAAAGTAGCGCACGGGCGCAGCTACTTAGGCACCTGGCAAAACAAAATAATAATAATTATTTTTATTTACACTGTTCAGTAGAGTCAGCATTATTCTCATAGATGACATAGTAGCAACTCGAAACTCAGTGAGTTTGTATGAGTTTGGTTTCGGGTAGTTATATAACTGTTGAAATATATTAATAAATATATATTACACAAACTCTTGTATATTTATCAATATAAGAACTAAATAAAAAAAAAATAATTATCATACAGTAACTAATTAGGTAAATTTCCTGCATGTTTTGTACATAAACAGGGTGATTTATAAAGACTGAAAAATAGGCCTGTAACACGTAGGCCTATAAGACGTAGGCATATGGAATGCTGGCCTATAAAATGTAGGCGTATAACAGACATGATAAAATGATGATGTTCACACGATTACTCCAAGTTTTGTACAGTGCACCTAAGGTTATTGTGTCAGTGGAAAGCCCGTCATAAATGAATGGGGTAGTAGTTCCTGTGTACCCCCATCCCCTCGTCCTCCCCAGGAAATGAAATGTGCTCAACAGGTATGGTCTGTTTGTTATGTAATACGTACGTGTAATGAAACATGGGCCATGTCAGTCATTGCCGGACAGTGTAGAAATGTGGCATCAATGGTTTCAACAGCCCGTTGTGTGATTGATTGTAGCTGGGCAGGCCCCGGGTGTTTTTAGCCTTTTAATATTTGTTTTGTGAACAAGGTGCAAAATAATTTAAGCACTGAAAATTAAAATTTGTTGTTTTGCCAGGCCTTATGAGTTTTGCCTCGTCAGAGGGTACCTGTTTTAATGTAGTTTTATCTTATAGTCCTCCTCATCAAGGTGTTGTGGAATGGCGGATTTGTATCCATGGTACCCCTGTTCCATAAGGATTATAGGGATTGCTGTTCGGTTGGTTTTTGAGATGCTGGGTAAGGTCTCGTTGTGATGTTCGAGGGGTTGCTTCGATAGACACAATTACTGCAAGAATACTATATTCATCTGTAGCCGAACGTTGACGGCCATATGCTCCCAAGTTGTCTGCCATGGACCATGTTGCCTTAAACTTCTGCAACAAATTATTAACTGTGTTGTAACATTGCCTATCTCTGTCTGTACGGCGCGCGTGAAATTGGTTAATAACTGCTGCAGTGGTTTGGAAGTTGGCTCCTCCATGCCACAAAGCAGGACTGTAGTACAATCCTCTCCTTTATAATGTACTTCGAGGGCATGTCTAACAGGCTTACACGTTCCAACCTAACGTTCAACTTCTACATTCAAAGTAGGTGGCTATAACGGAATTGTAATACTTCACGTACGACCTGACAACACGCAGTTTGCTACAACACAATTACAAAACGTTCCCATCTATTACAGGTGGAGATCCGCACAAGTAATTCAAGAGATGCACATAGCAAGCCTTTATAAAATTAAACAAAGGTTTTTGTTTCATGTGTTTAATAAAATTAGGCGCCCCTACAGTATAGGCCTACATTTTATAGGCCTATATTCATAGACTTTTTCAGTACTTTCTGAATCACCCTGTATTTGTATATTTCTATTATTTATGTTTTTACTTGATGTACCAGTTATACTTGTTATATCAATGAAGAAAAACGTGTTTGACGATAGGTTAAATTTAAAAATATTGATGTTGTTGATAGTCCATTGTTTAACTTCTCGTTTCAATTGATTAATGTCCTAAGATTTCTAAAGTGTTGTGGTAACAGAGTGCAAGCATATGGTATTAATAAATTTCCAACTCTCTTACCGTATGAATTTCTCCACGCTGGTGTTGTAAGCCAACTTTTTTGCACTCTTGTCCTTTCGTGCAATAATTTCTATGTATTTTAAAGTAATTAAGTTTAATTGCGTCATAGAAGAACATTTGTTTTATATTTAAGATTTATACATTTTAAAAAGATCTTTAGCACTTTTTTATTATGTGTGTTGAAGAGCGTTTTAATTATTTTGTTGTAAACTTTTTGCAATCTGTCTACTAATCCACTACAAGAACACGTTTCATTCTGTCGCAAAGCTGGTTGAGTAGGTTGAGAACGAATCGAGCACCACTTTGACCATGTTACTAATTGGTGAACAGTGACAGAGAATAGTGAGAATAATGCATCGTGGCACTTTAGCTCCCAAGTCCCACCTGCGAGTGGCGAAAGGGTTGCTTACTCCCAACTCCATAATACAATGGCTGGTTAATTGTTGAATCCATATGCATGACTAATTCTAATAAAAATTTGTCTTTTAAAGTTGGGGGTATATCAGAACTCAAAATCCAACTAGTTGTCGCAGTGGCGTCAAAACTGACTGGCTTGCTGAGTTTGTTTGATTAATTCCAGCAGTGAAATAATTGGTGTAATACTTGATTTTGCTTCTATAATGGTTGATGTTGCTGAACGAACAGCATGAATTACCGACTCTTTCATTCGCCATTTCGTTTTTGTCTGCCACTCATACCAATAGACGTAGGATGACTTACTGACCTTTGCCATGCTTTAATTTTATCGCTAACCTCATGACGAAAATTGAAAATTTTCGGAACGTTGTTCTTTTTTTATGTAGCACTGCTTGGTTTGCCTTCCTGTAAACTGATGACATGTCAACACTGTTGCTACTTCACCACTCCAGGTTTGCCAACACACGCCGTCCTCACCATTAAATTTATCTGTCCTTGAAGAACACCTACGTGCATTGAAAGACGTCCACACGCTGCTGAAGTGAAAATACAGACTGCCATCAGCGTCTGGGTCTAATCTAGAAAGAAGTTTGCCTCAATCTCCAAGATCTATTGTCTCATTTGTCCCGCCAGACCAGCTACTTTCTTTTGTGATGTGAAGTAAATCGTATGGTTGATTGAGCCATTCATGACTTCGGCCACCATCAGCAACACTCGGATTCATTGCCATCTACTACTCCTTCCATGAAAGCTTGATACACTAAATACTGGGTCGCAACGACTTCTAGCGACGCGAGCCACAAACGCTCTCTTTCTTTAACTCATTAAACTTCGAAGCAGTAATGGTTCTCTCTTGCTTCTGTTTATGATTGTCCTTTGCCTTTTCGTCGACCTATGACTCCTCCGGCTCGTCTTTCATCTCATCATCATCCAACTGATTCACATGGCAACGAAAGCATCCTTGACACTGCTTCAATACTATAACGGGCAGTTTTACCCGGACTTATCTTTCGTTTACCAACACGAAAACCCTCTCGAACATCGCATTCACTTCCCTGATGATCCAGCGGCCGATGACCTATCCAATATCCTACTTTTAGATCTTCTCAAAACTATTGACGACAGTGTACAGGACTGCTTTCTGTACAAACCATGCCTGCTGCATGATGAACCAGTAATCAGCCGAGAATTAACCACCGGCTTTGGATTTGGTCTTCGTGATCGCAATTCTAAACCTAACTCTGCACTCTGCCAATGCACAATGCTTCGCACCAACCCACTGTGCAAAGGTAGCGCCATTTTAGGAAGAGGAGCACTAGTACTGGATAAGGATCCAGCACCCCCTCACCCTGTTCTTTAGTCAACATATTTTAAACTTTTTGGTAATGGTGCAGCAAATGGTGCTACCCTCAATATGAATTCTTGACAGCAGAAGTAAAAATGGACTTTGGTACCGATCTTTTACTACCTAGGAAAGGGGCAACTTTAACCCACGTTTTATTTGACAATGACAAATGCCTTTGTTTAGGTCTACGCGCCGCCTCTCAGTCTGATGTTCTCAACACAGATGTAAACTTTATGCAAAAAACTTTCCACCAGCCCAACTTGCGTCGAAGTTAGACAACTTTCAATACTTACCTCCCAACTTTTTCAGAAGGCTTGCTTTGCCACTATCGCTTGCTGAACTGGATCGCCAGAGCTTTATTTAACACTAATCTCCTGATACGTGATATAGCTCTTCAAACTGCACCTAATCTTAATGATTCAACGAAATGTCTACTGCGAAACCAACAAATTCACAAAACTGACACTCTCTTTCGTGGACTAATCCCAACCCTTGCTCCACTTCTTGACGTTTCTGGGAAGCCTAAAGAGAACACGTTTATGCCACAAAAGAAGCCGTACACCAAGCCCTTCAAGAACTTCCCACCTCAAAAAAGAAACAACTGGCCAAAGCCAAAACCTCAATCACACCCTAACAGCAACCAAGGCCGCTGACCTGAAAACAACTAGTCCTTTTGTCCCAAACCTTTCAACAAAGGACGAAACAGCAGAAGAACAAGCCCTGACAGACGGAGCCACTGTTCCTCTCCTGGAGGAAAAAACAGGTCTTGCAAAGATCAATGACTCCTGTCCGGTGTTTTTCAATTTTTGCAGGAGGTACAGATGTATGACAAGATTTAGGTTAGGGGTTTGAATAATATCTCTGTAATGTGTGGTGCAGTGGCAACCCGGACCACTGCACTGTGACTGAGGTTGGCGCTAATGACCAAGCTGTCGACGCGCCATTAAGCCTCACCCCCCCCCCATCCGACCATCTAATCTTCCGGTGGGAGCATGCCTCTGTCATTTTCTCTCTGCCTGGAAAGAGTTTACATTCAATCCTCAAATATTCTCAATTATGCAAGACGGATTCAACCAAACTTTCATCACAAAGCTACCACAAGCTTTATCTGCTCCTTGGCATTTCGAACCACACCACAACCTGAAATTGTCTGTCGAAATCCACGACCTCCTGACGAAAGGTGTAATAAAGAAACGTCACCAACTTTGGGGACCAGTCTTCTACATCTCCGTCGTCGTACGCCCAAAGAAATCCGGAGGAGACAGATTAATTTTCAATTTCAAGCCACTCGATCAATTCATAGTGAACGACCACTTCAAAATGGAAACACTGAAGTCAATCCGTCTATCCCTGAAAAAAGACTACTGGACGGTCTCCATAGATCTAGAAGAAGCTTACCTCCACGAACCACTTCATCAGTCCAACACATCTTTCGTTTCATGTTCAACCACAAAGTGTCCGAATTCCAATGCCTGCTATTCGGCCTGAACACAGCACCCAGAATTTTTTTCCTCTTACTGAAACCAATTCTGACAAAACTATACCAGAACCAAATAGAAGCAAGTGCCTACCTGGACGACTGGTTGATAAACAACCCAGATCCAATATAATAAGCCTCTCACTATACACAACTATCAAGCTTCTCAATCTGCTTGGATTCGTTTTGAACCTAAGAGGTCAATCTAGCACAGTACTTCATTTTTCGTAGGAGTCTACTTAACCAAAAATCTGCGAAAGTAATGTCTTCTCCAGATTAGATAGAAGATTTCACACATCACTTTCGACAGATTCGTCAACAGTCCCATTCATCATTCTCTTAAAGAGTTAAACTCCCTTATCAGCAAGATGGACTCCATGGAAAATTTTGTGCCCTACAGGAGGTGGATGGCCAGACCATTCCACTATACCCACATTGACACCTGGGGAACACAGCCAAGTCATCTGGATGCAATAGTCAGATAGCAGAAATGGTAAAATTCAAAGAATTGTTCACTTTCATAAAAGCATGAAAATCGGCATGATGAATGTGCAGGCCTATGAGATCATTTTTAGATATGGACCACTACGAAATTTACCCAGGAGCCTGTAAATTCAAGATGGCAGTTGAAAATAGCTTTTTTTCTTAGGCTATAACTCATCAACCGTCAATAAATCAAAAGCCTAATATGAAACAAAAACGTTCAGCACACATTTCTGGACAGGAAGCGAGATTCACATCTGTTACGTAAAGGCATCCATTTAACACCAAAATCGTATTTCAAATATATCACCCTTAATTCGTGAGAATGCTCCTTTTTTCAAATGGTTGTTATAGTGATTTTTGGGTTCAATGTGCACTTGTGATCCCAGGAGCCCTTAAATCCAAGATGGTTGTCAAAATAGCATTTGAAAAACTTTCCCTCAATCCTAATGTAACTTATTTAGATTAGCAACGGACCATCCTAAGCCAATTTAAAGGTTACGAAATAACGGCAAAGCGGCAAAAGCGTATGGCGAGTTTCGAATTAAAAGCCTGAAATGGACATGCTTAGAATATTCTGAAAGATAGGAATTTATTTTTTCCGACAATCCGAATCGAAATTGTTTAGCTTAGTTAGGGGCCGTCCTAGGCCCATTTAAAGGTAAAATTCTCTTGCGAGCTCTTTATTAGCCCGAAATGGAATGCTTAGGATATACTGAAATATGGGAATCTGTTCTTTCCATCAATCCTAACCTATATGTTTAGCTTAGATACACATACAAATAATATGAGCATTACAATGGCATTTTCAAATCAAAAATAGCTGCTACACCATTACAGACTGATTCACTTTAAAATGGGCGTAGGACATTCCTGATTGAAGTTAAACAAAATTCTCTCCCATCTCTCAGAATATCCTAAGCATCTTCACATTTAAAAGGTCCTAGGATGGTCTCTAGATAAGCTAAACAAGGAAAATGTCACTGCTATGCCATTACCTCTTCACCTTTAAATGGGTGTAGGACGTTTCCTAGCTAATCTAAACGATTTTGGTTAAGAGTGGTGGAAAGAATAGATCTCCATCTTTCAGAATATCATAAGCATGCATATTTCGGTTTATTAGAGGGTTGGGAAGTGCACTTTGAACCCGAAAAATCACTACAACAAACAATTTAAAAAAGGAACATTTGCGCTCACTAAAAGTTAGATATTTGAAATACTACTTTGGGGTTGAATTGTTGCTTTACGTAAACGATGTATATCAACTTTCCTGTCCAGAGTTGTGTGCAGAACGTTTTTTTTTTACATTATGCTTTTGATTTGTTGATGGTTAAGGAGTTACAGCAAAAAAAAAAGTTTTTCAAACGCCATTTTGACAACCATCTTGGATTTAAGGGCTCCTGGGTAAATTCCGAAGTGGCTCCATACCTAAAAATATTCTTACAGGCTTGCACATTCATCATGCGCTTTTCATTTGATGGCTCCCGATGCTGTACAATTGTACATTTATCAAGTCACGGTAAATCGGCCCTAGTGTGGGCAATTGCTAGCTACTGGATAAGATATAAAACCTCTGATGTCTTCTTTGCATATCTGGGAAACTAGATTCGTATAACAGACAAAATGCCTGTCTTGTAAGACTGGCAGAAATGACCAGTTTTGAACATAAAACCAATGCCATGCAAGATAGGACTCTCAACAACGCATTGTTGGATTTTAATCGGACTTGTTGCATTCTTATCAATGCTCGAAGTGCTAAGGGCAAGTTACCAGAACTCCGACTTTAGGTGGGTTCTTTAGATTATGATATAATTTTTGTTGTCGAGACCTGGTTTGACGGCTCTGTAACCGACGCAATGCTTGTACGTGGTCTTCCTTTCCGTGTGTTTAGGAGGGACCGTTTGGGTGGTTTTGGTGGTATTGCAATCTTCCTGAGGGACGAGGTTTTGTTCTCAGCTCCGGTTTTGGCGGACGATTGTGAAGCATTGAGCATTGTCCTACCTCAGTATAGCTTGAAATTAATTTTGGGTTATTTACCCAATGGCAGGGATCTTGATCATATAACTAAAATGTGTACATTTTTTAGGGACCAAGTCGATCGTTTATTATCAAATGTAATTGTTGGTGACTTTAATATGTCACATATCAATTGGAAATATCCAAAGTCCACTGATACAAACCAGCAAATATTTCTTGACTTTGCCCTAGATCTTGGGCTGTCTCAATTGGTAACAAAACCTACCCGAGGAAATAACATTTTGGATATCATTCAGACCGATAATGATCGTTTGGTTTTTGATACTGAGGTAATGCCACATTTTAGTAACAGTGACCATGAATCAGTGATTTTTTCACTACAGGGCACATTTCAAAACAAAACGAATGGGGAAATCGGTTTTTATACCAAAATAAATTATGGCCATGTTAGTATGTACCTTAACAACATTGACTGGCATGATTATTTAAATCAAGATACTGATATTGAGGAAAATGGTCTCTGTTCCACGCTGCTCTTCGTGATTTGACATTAAAATCGACTGAATATGTTACAAAATCAATACATAAAAATATTATTCCAAGAGAAGTAAGAAAAGGACTTATACTAAAACGAAAGCTTTGGCGTGTACTTGAAGATACTCCTAACGAAGAAAATAAGACTTTATATAGAAATTGCACTAAAAACCTTAAAAAAAATTAGTAAATCTTATATGATAATTCGCGAACACAAAGTCATAAAAGATGACTCTATGGCAGCCCTTTTTAAGTTTATCAAAAGTAATACAAAAATGTATTGCAAAATGCCACCTCTCCAATTTAATGGGAAATTACTTCTCGGCGACTTGGAGAAATCAAATGCTTTAAATAGTACTTTTTGTGAAGTTTTTGTAACTGGAGATGGTCAAGATGTAGATGTAGCGACGGTAAATGATGGTCCACTGAACAAAATTCATCCTCTAAATATTACTAAATTGGCAGTTAAAAACAAATTACAGAAATTAAAAAATAGTAAGGCCATTTGTCCCGATGGTTTTTCCGCTTTTTTCTATAAAACGCTTGCTAATGAACTTTGTGAACCTCTTTTTCTCATTCTTAAAACATCACTTAGTGTTGGGATTTTACCCAGTTGCTGGAAAATTGCATGGATCACTCCAAACTATAAAAAGGGCAATGCGGCTAGCCCATCAAACTACAGACCAATTTCCTTAACATGTATTCCCTGCAGAATACTTGAGAGCTTTGTTCGTGATGAGATCCTTTTATATCTACAGAAATACAATCTTTTGCCTAAGGACCAATTCGGTTTCCTTCCACGTAGATCATCTACTCTTCAGCTACTTAAGTGTCTCAACGATTGGACTCAGGCTGCGGAAAGCGGAATTTCAACTGACGTCATTTATATTGACTTCGCCAAAGCATTTGACTCGGTTGTCCATGTTAAACTACTTCATAAGCTTAAGTTATTTGGCATTGGGGGTACCGCTTTCGACTGGATTGCAAATTTTCCTAAGGATAGGAAACAGGCTGTGTCTGTGGGTGAATGTAAATCGTATTATGCCAGTGTCACCAGTGGAGTCCCTCAGGGGTCTGTATTAGGTCCCTTATTATTTGTAATCTTTATTTCTGATTTCGATACTCCCATCGGGACCATAGCTTTATCAAAATTTGCTGATGACTTAAAACTATACAATCTAGGCATGGATTGTTGTGATAATAATTCTCTCCAGACTGCCGTGAATGATGTGGAGGATTGGTCTGCTAGGTGGCAGTTACCGATAAATGCAGACAAATGTCAGGTTCTTAATATTGGAATTAAAGCACGGGACATGTCCTACCGTCTTAATGGCGTTATTCTTGAATTTAAAGATGAAATAAAGGACCTCGGTGTAAATCTAAAATCTAATCTTAAATTTGCAAATCACTGCTCTATTGTTGCCTCACGTGCAGAACGGATTGGGTCTCTGATCAGACGTTGTTTTTTGTCTGGTGATGCTGTTTCGTTGGTTAGAGCCTTTAAGGTCTATGTTCGCCCTATTGTTGAATATGCCTCCCAGGTATGGTTACCTCACCTGGTAAAGGACATCAAAGCTATTGAGTCGGTCCAGAGGTCGTTCACGAAGCTAATACCAGGGATGTATAATATGCCGTATATGGAACGTTTAACACGACTTGGGTTTGCTTCTTTGGAGTTGCGTCGCCTTAGGGCTGACTTATGCCTCACCTTCTCTATTCTTCGTGGGTTTGTTGATGTCGACCCCTTTTTTTTCTTTTCGCTCAGAGGAAATTCGTACACTAGAGGACACCAACTTAAATTAATAGTCAAATCCGTAGCTAAAGACTACACTAAGTTTTTCTTCTGCAACCGTGTAGTTGCACCATGGAACGCATTGCCTTCGTCTTTGGTCATAGCAAATGATGTACAGGCCTTCAAGCTGGGTCTCGACAAAATTAATCTATCGGGATTTTTGAAATGTTTTTGATTTTTAACTTTGATGTTACCATTTGATGTTACCATTTGATGTTGTTTAACTTTGATGTGTTACTGTTTATTGCTATCTTACATTTGTCTTTGTTCTTTTTTCTTTCTTTAAAGTAGGGACTGGTATTAGTGGATAAGAGTTATTCCTTCCAGCATCCCATTACTGTTTTTATGTGGTAATGAATTGGTATTATTATTATTATTATTATTCATGCTTTTATGAAGAAGTGAACGATTCTTCGGCTCTGCCACCTGAGTAAAACGCTTTCGGGGGTAGGATTGCAATACTCTCACAGTCTGTCCCACTCCACGTATCCCTGCCAGACCTCCTGCTACTGTCCGATGCTTCTTAGGAAGGTTGGGGAGTGTACATAGCCGAGCACGAGCATCTCTCTGGTAACAACAGAATCAAGACCACATCAAGGTCCTGGAAGAGAATGCTGTTCTTGCAGCCCTTTACCACTTTCAACACCTTGTCAAAGAAAAATTGTTCAAGTCAAAATAGATAACACAACAGCAGTAGCCAACATTTGCAAAGAGGATGGAGCGCGGTCTTGCAAACTCCACGAAGTAACCTCGTCAATATTTCATTTCTCCTTAAACCTAAACACTACCATCTTGTCACTGCACATCCGAGGCAACCGGAATGTAATTGCAAAATCACTCTCTCGCCGAAAGCTTCCGACAGGTGAACGAACTGCGTATTCAATCTGCGAATATCTCGTCAATATCTGGGGCACCGGAATGATCGACCTCTCTCCCATGAGGCACAATGCCAGACTTCATTTCATCAGTCCAGTCCCAGATAAACAAGCCACGGCAATAGACACATTGACCTACCCAGGACCAACCTACATGCTAAGCTATTCCCGCCGTTCAAGCTGCTCCCTCGGGTCCTATAGAAAATATTTCGGTCTCAACCATATTCCTACAGATCGTTCCAAACTAGCCATTATCGCGTGGTTCCCTTAGCATCTAAGTCTTGTAATGGACACTCCAAGAAGCCTTTCTCAAATACCGGATCTACTATTAAAGCGAAAGGGAACCAAACTCCACCCAAACAACAGCATGCTAAACCTTCTCGGGTGGCTACTATTATCAAACAAATCAAAAAGGCCGGAATTTATGAAGAACAAGCTACTCCCATTGCCAGCAAAGCCGTTAGGGGCTCAACCAGCAGAATCTACGTGGGACACTGATCAAAATGGTTTCATTGGCGTAACAAAGGGAAGACTAATCTTGTCAACCCCCTCTTCCAGACCTACTGACCTACTGAGACCTCTTCAAAGACGGATTAAAAGGATCAATAATTGTGTTTTACTGGTCGATACAGAACTCCGTCTTTAAGGCTGCAGGCAGTAAGAGGTTCCTTGACGACTATCGTATCTCTTCACTAATCAAACCCTTTGAAATCGAACGTCTGGCAACTCGTCGTGTCTGCCCTGATTGGGACTCCTCCATCCTCCTGCAATCACTACTGAGACCACCTTACGAACCAATGAAAACTGCCCAATGAACATCCTCATTCGTAAACTAGTGTTTCTAATAATCCTGGCCGCAAGACTTTGATGCAGAAAAATTCAAGCATTATCAGCAGACCTGGCCTTCTGTGTCTCAGCTGCAGAAAACTCCATAGTCACCCTTACACCAAGAGCGGACTTTCGAGCAAAAACTCAAACCTTGCGAACCATCCAAGCTAATTGTCATTCTTACTCTTTTTAAGATCAGATTTGCTGAACCTGAACGTCTTTTAAGTCCAGTTCGAGCACTTCGTTACTACATTGATAGGACCAACAATAATGAAATTTGCAGACATAAATCAACTTTTTCTACCCTTCAACAGAGACATCGGCGAAACCTCAGCAAGAACCATTGCACAATGGATTAGTGAAACAATCCAAAGTGCAAACGAAGATCAAAACACTACTTGTGCTGACAGCAAAATCAGTCGACGTCACACGAATTGAGGGCAATATCCACATCATGGGCATTCCACAACTTCATCCTGGTTCCGAACATACTGTCAGCAGCATCCTGGCGAACCACTTCCGTCTTCACCTCACACTAGACTACTTCAGGGAGATGACGAAACAAGCCAATGCATTACATTGTGTGTGCCCCATCGTAGCAGCCAGATGTGTCATCCAGCCTCCTTAAGCACTAGAAAGCAGAAGCAAGATGAAGATGGAAGCCAGACCCTAATCTTTAAACAAAGGGCCCCTTTCAGGATGCCACATTTTGCCAAAAAAGAACCAAATTTGACTGTTTTCATGTTTTTTTTAATAAAATTCGAAATTTACTGAACTTTTTGGTGGAAGCCAGCTCGTAACCCTAGGGCGCCCCCAAGGCGGTGCCTGCCACCTAACTTTGACGAGGTCAAGCTGTGTATGCATACATTTTCAGGCTATGGATGCCAACAAGAAACAAAATTTTGCCGGGCCCTTAGTACGAGCCAGCTAAAGATTGTTTCTTTTGCCTAGAAAAAAGCACATATTCTAACCCGTCCTACCTTCCATCTTGAGTCACCACCTGACGTTAGTCGAGAGAAAAAATGATAACCTATCTTATGCGCGAAAGTCCTTTTATAGAGGAGGGCTGCACTCCCACATGTGCAGATGGGTTACGACGCTGGTGGTTACAAGGAACCGAAAAACCTACAGGAAAACACAGCATTGCTAGGAACGAACAGAAAAATTCACAGGGTGTGTATGGGCTGCTGGACTGTGGGGCCGGCAATATTTCGTATTTGCGTAAAAGATCAATAAATTTGTTGCTATTGCTCAAAATACATTGGTCTGAAAAAAATTAAATGGTAATTGCTTATCACAACAGAAATATGCTGGGATAGCAATGGCTCAAATATTTTGCAGTGGGGTGATGTTATACTGATGGAACGATAATTTACAAAATCGAAATCTCTACCTTTCATATAAGCCAGACTAGTGAGTCCTTTTTTTTCCAATGTTGGGGTGCAAAACCACTTTGGAGGAAATAGATCTTCTAGATGTAGTATCAAATTTTCTTTAAAATGTTATTAGTAATAGTACAACGAGTTTCATCTGGTGTCAGTAAAGTATCAAAATTAATCCAATCAAAGGTCTCGTATAAATTGGATTCGAATACGAATACCGGTGGCAGATACGAATAAAGTTGGTAGATACGAATAAAGGTGGTAGATACGAATAAAGGTGGTCGATACGAATAAAGGTGGTAGATACGAATAACGGTGGTAGATACGAATAACGGTGGCAGATACGAATAACGGTGGTAGATACGAATAAGGGATGGTGGATTCCGATACGAATAAAGATGGTGGTCACAGAACGTAGATTAGTTGGCGCCAAGGGATAACAATGTTCGGAGTAGATAATAGCAAAACTATCCATGAAAGTTGCTGCCTAATTTTCGGGCAATTACGAGACTTTGAGGTTAAATTACTGTTGGAGGTGAGGACTAATGCTTGGTTTAGATTTTTGTTCAAAGAATTGACAACAAGCCTTAGGTGAGTTAGCAGAATTAGAAGCCAGTTTATGCGCTAAATCCCGTCATCCTTTCTTATAATAGTTTTAATTTTACTGATTTGTTGGTCGTGAGCCCTAAGAAAATGAACGTTTTCTATTTTTAAATATTTTGTACAATTTCTATCATTTTGGTTGAATTTCTTAAATTTCTGGTAGGATAAATATTCTGGCTAGGATTGCAGCTTGTAACACGAATTTAAATAATAGCCCATTTCAGTGCAACGTAAATTCCATGACTAACTTGAATTTGAAACCTTTTAGAATACCTTAAAGGTTTTGTTTTGAAACTTGAATCATGTTAAATACATGGAAGTTAGAAAGTTCAAGATTATGATCGCTGTGACCTCATTTCCCCAAATGTTGAGCATTAAAAATGCTGTCGTAGACAGAATTAAGAAGTAAACCAATGGTTGAATACTCATGGGTCAGTATGATTACACAGTTCATTAAATCTCAAGCTTTAGTGCATATTCTATAAATGGGTACCGTTTCTGCCAGCAGTTTGCAGATCCCAATGAATGTCAATGTCATTAATAGCCACTACGCTGTTATCAAATGGCGAAGTTGGTAAACAGTAAATTGTACCCAAGATAAATCAACACGGCCGGCATTCAGTGTATATTATTGTTCGTGTTTTGAACGCAATGAACTATAATTTGAACTACAATTCCAGAGAAGAAAGATTGTGATATGGTAGCCTCCCTGATGACGTACACATGTACATCATTAATCAAATAAACAAAACGGTTGTATATGACACACAAAAAAATACACGTACAAAATATAACTTATACACGCACATGAAGCATAATGAAAACCTAACCCACAAACACACACAAAACAGATGCCATAAACAGCAAGACGCCATCAAAATGAAAAAATGAAAAATAGACACACAAAATGAACGTGTAATTACTCACACAAACTAGGGCTAAAATCTTACCCATCAAACACAGGCAAAAAACAGCCCTGACTTGGCATCTGCATATTTCACAAATTATGAATGCACACAAAATACACATATAGCCACTCCTCATACGAAACTCATACGAAGCTGTGAACTCTAATCCATTTTTATACGTTTACCTTCACAATCGTGAGTATGGGGATACAATAATGTTTTTTTTTCTAAACGGTAAAGCCGTTTTTTGTTCAGTAAATCAAGAATTACTAACCCATTATTGTATCCATATTACATTCACCATTCTGAAAAGGTACCACACTATCAGCAATCAGAAGAGTAAGTGTGTAAATTCCACAGTACCCCACTTGTCCATTCTTACAGTAATGTTACAACCTAGAAAAACAGAGGGGACAACAGTTTTTATGAAACCAGCTTGACATATATATCTGCACATAAAATTAACAGTATAAATAACTCGAGTTTGAGTTGAATCAGTGTGAACAAATAAAAAATAAGCACTCTAATGATGGGACGCACTAACAAAGCAGAATATTGTCACGATCCTAGTTCCTTGACAAGGAAACACACTTGTAAAATGGTT
The DNA here is from genome assembly GCA_023313725.1 of Lithobius niger. Taxonomy (NCBI): domain Eukaryota; kingdom Metazoa; phylum Arthropoda; class Chilopoda; order Lithobiomorpha; family Lithobiidae; genus Lithobius; species Lithobius niger. The sequence continues at coordinate 88,497 of JAHWFP010095184.1, read as the reverse complement.
ATAATATTGATATCGAGCTAATATATTATAAGTTTACTAAGGTAAGCTTCAATGTGTATCCGATAAATTTACTTTCATGTTGTGTAGCTTGATGAAGGTGATACGATATACTGATGTGTCTACAGACTCATAAACAAATTTTTCACAGCAGTGGTAAAAGTGAGTCATACACACAAACTCGAAAACCTGCTTTCAAAAGACAAAATTTCGAAATACCCAAAAACGAAATCCGCATCTAAAAAATCCAAAATTTCGAAAATCATCAATATAAACTATTATATTTAAATACAAATAAACACAAAAATGTAAATATAAAAATATAAATATACATTAGTAGAACAGCTGAACGCCAGTAAACACCAGTATGGCAAGCCGTAAGATTTAAAAACATTGAATTTTCGTAATCGGAAAATAAATGTTCGATATCGGAAATTCATTTGCTGATATCGAAAATTTTATTCACCACATTGGAAAACATGTCGGATTTTCAATATCGAAAATTTGTCGATATTGTACTTTAATTACGAAATCGAAAGTACGCTTTTCAAATTAATTTCCATTATCGATAAATGAACTTTTCGATACCGAGAAATTAATTATCGATATGGAAAAATCAATGTTATTAAATCAAAGGGCTAGCCATAATAACCTGTAAATTTAGCAATCTTATTCTTGAATGCCTCTTTCCCACTTGAGATGATTTTACTAAATTCAGCCAGATGAGTAAACCGAAGTGTACTTGGTGAGCTTCCGTCCTATGAAAGAGCCCAACGGGCGAAGCAGCCATCTTTTATTCCTCTCAATGTGTCAAGAGGGGAGGAAGGGTATATTTTCGATTTAAGCAATAGAAACAGAATTTAGCTGGTGGGGACCGTGTCTACTGCTCAGAAAATATGCCTATTGACGTGAAAACACACGTTACCTGTTAATTTAGCCTTTACAGAAGACCTCTCCAAAAATGGTGGTGATCACCGTCCGACGGGTTCATTAGGGTTACAAGCTGGTTCCCCAAAAGTCACAAACTTTACACTTTACTAAAAACCGGCAGAAGAAACAGTAAACAGGTCACTTTCCTGAGTTGGGGGCCCTGAAAAATCCATTTCTGATTGAAGGGGGTTGAACGATACTTCTGGCTGCAACAATGGACCCAAGTCAATAAAGTCGATTTGCTTGTGTCTCTGAAGTAGTGTGAGGTGAAGACTGGTGCATTTTTTCAAGAAGCTTCTTGTAGAATTTCAGGGATGGGGATGCTGTTGTGTAAATCCCATGCATTGGAGACGGCTCGGAACTCATGTGTTTTGACCCTGATGTTGTCATCTTTGCAGGTGATGCCAGAAGTTTTATAATCATTTAAGGATCACTGATTGATCCAGTTGGCGATCATCACGACAGTGGTTTCACGGAAATTTCTTTTGAAGTGTAGAAAAAGTTGATTGCACCTAATTCTGATTTTACTGCTGTCGGTTATGTCGAGATAGAAGCGTAATGCACAAACCGGGCAGAGGAAGTGTTAAGGTCCATCACCAATAATCAATGAAAGGGATGGAATGATTATGGGTTTAATGGCTTCATTTGGCGTTTGGGTTTTGGCTCTGAATGAGCTACTACGAATTAAGGAAATTGCTTTGAAGTCTTCTAAAAGATTCAATAGCCAGGGTCAGAAGAGTGTGTTTGAACTTCATTACAGCATAAGCTAGCAGCCAGGGTGGTTAAGAAGACAGTCTTTCTGGTTAGAAGATTAAGGTTGCAGTTATAGAACGGATCACATGGCTCGTTCATGACGGAATATAAGACAATTGAAAGGTCCCAATCTGGGAAGAGTCGTTTAGTCATATGTCTTTCAACTTTGAAGTACTGGATAAGAGTCGAGATGGGCAGGTTTTCTAACAGTTTAGCATTGCCGGTGGCTTTAAAGACGGAGTTTAAGGCCGAACGGTATACTAGTATCGTAGACCCTTTTAAGCCTTCATTGAAGATGTCAGTGAAGAAGATTAGGGTTTGTGCTAAGGGTTTGTGATTAGGGTTTGTGCTAAGGGACAATTAGGGTTTGTTCTAAGGGTCGACTGGATTGAATTTCCGCAACTTACTTCAACGAAACCATTTTCGCATTTGGTTGTCATAAATTCTGTTGGTGGAGACTATAATTCCTTTGCTACGATTATAATGGCTAGCTCTTTAAGAATTCTTGCCTCTTTGAGAAGTCCGGTGAAAGTAGCCACCGGTGAAAGTTCAGCGCGGTGGTGTTTGCTGAAACTGGCTTTCCTTTCTTTGCTGTAGAAGATCTGGAATTTCCAGCAAACTTCTGGGGGAGTAGATTAGAAATTGCAGAGGTTGGAGGGACTACGTACCAAATGGCAAGTTCGGGACTATGAGCAAGAAGAGGCGGTTGGTCGATTCTATTTTCAGAAAGACCCGAGGGAGTAGTTTGAATGGTGGCCACAGGTAGCCGAAGATGTTCGTCTAAGGGAATGATAAAGCAACCGCTGCCCTGCTTGTTCGTCTGTGACTGTGGTGATGAAGTAGGGAAGTTTGGCATTGTGCCTCGTAGTGAATACGTCGACCATTGGGGTTCCCCATGTTGCGAACAAATATTTGCATATGGTTGTCTTTAGATTTCATTATCGTGAGGAAAGGTGGTGACGTCTGGAGAGAGAGTCTGTGATGACATCCCGAGTTCCTGGAATGTCGGAGAGAATTGTAGTTTTCAGTTGAATGCAAAGTGATGTTGTGAATTTTCCTGTATTTCATCCTCATTCTTTCCGAAGATATGCTATGTCAGTGGTGTTGTCCACTTGAACGTGTACGATCTTTTCCTATATATGGAACTGGAAGTGTTTTAAGCCATTGAGAGCAGTCTTTAGTTCGATAATGTTTATGTGGTCTTGTTCTTCCAATGAACATAGGCCACAGGGTTTTTGGTTCCCTATGTGAGCTCCCCCAACTCCGCATTGTAGCATCCGTCAGAAGGTGAATATCTGGTTGGGGCTGACGAGGAGCTAAAATTAGTCAAAAAAACTTATACGTTTGGCCACCAGAGGAGAATTTCAAAGGGAAGGTTTTGTCGATTGGATGGTGGTTTATGTTGATTGTAGATGCTATCCCCAAGTGTTGATGCAATAATGGTGAAAGGGTCTGGTCATCCAGCTTCTGTAGAGTACAAGATTTGCCATGGAGTCTAGCTTCTCTATTAAACAATTTAATTCCTTTAGTGAAAAAGATTCCTTCGTACAAAATGATCTTGAGAGTGTTACTACGTCTTCTATTTGGTCTGTCAAAGATATCACTTTTGCAGATAAGAGGCTGAATGTGACACCTAGAAAGATAAGATTTTGGGCTGGGGTAGCCTGGATATTTTTTTAATTTATACCGAATCTTAATTGGCCCAGAAGGCTTTACATGTAATGTAGGTTGTTGGTTAGGCGGCTACGAGATTGTTCTTTTAGAAGTCAGTCGTCTAGGTAAGCTCTTGCCGAAATTTGAAATCGTTGTACAAATGAAACAAATGGGTTTGATTATTAGGGTGAAAACTCTTGGAGTCGCTTTTAACCCGTAAGGCAGGGCTTGAAATTCGTAAACTTTCCCATCATACATGAAGTGAAAGAGATTATGTACATCTCTCTATGAAGTAAAAGAGATTATGTTATGTAACATCATCACTTTCAGAACCGTAGATAGAGTTCATGTAAAAATCATAAGAATAGGAAGAGGGGAAAGCGTAGTCAAGTTGATCGTGGTGCTTCTGGCTGTTAGCGTCGCAAAAGCTTTCACTATTGGAGAATACCAAATATCAGTTTTAGTGGAGGCAGCAGTGCGATTCGCCTTGACATTAACGGAAGGGCTTTCTTAGTCTGTTTCACTGTAGTAATTACTTTTGCTTTTGAGTAAAGCGTTTTTGCGTGAAGGCAGGCTTTCGCTTCCAAAATGGCCGCTTACGGCATGAGAAGTCCAGAGGCGGCGAAAGCAAGAGTGCATATTTAAAGTCCAGGAGCAGAATTCACCAGTTGGAGAAAATACCATGTGGAGGATTTGGATCGCTCTTTATTCAAGACAAAAGAACGGGAATGCCTACATTTACAAGAAGTAGAAGCATTAAGGTAGTCACAGGCATGCCTACATTTGCAAGAAGCAGAAACATTGAAGCAGTCACGGACATAAGAGCCGTTGTCTGGCAAACATGAAGAAAAATAACAAGATGGATTAGGACTAATGATGCATTTAGCCCTCTCAATAAGCTTATGATTTCGTCTTATGATGAATATTGATCCGCCAGGCAGTACGACGAATTAAGCGATGATAAAGATCCGGTGGGCCGCATGTTTTGAAGGTTTAGCATGTTTTTGTTTGCTTGCTGTATTTATGCGAATTGACTTTGTGCTTCAATTTGGAGTAAGTCGTTTTAATCATGCGACGCTCTACATGAAGTTGAAGACGGGTGTGATTTAGCAGGAGAAGAAGGCTGGCAGCATTGGACAGGACAAGTAGCCATAGTATCGACTGTAACTATATCAGAGCCAGCAGGCAAGTTGGTTGAACAGGGTGAGCGGGCCTTTTGCAGGCGAAACGTGACACCGACAACGAAGATCACTTGGGTAGATCGTGGTGCAAAAGGTGGAGAAAAGCGGAAGGCCACGATGGACCAGGTTTAGGAGACAAAGGTTGACAACAACCACAGAGTCAACAGCAGTAGAAGAAGCCAAGGAAGCAGCCGAAGGTGGTGAGGGACTCTTCCGGGACTGTAGCTTCGGGGAGCTACTTGCTTTTGCTATTCTTTTCGTTGGAATGCTTATTTCATGAGGATATCGCAGGAAAAAACAGACGTGCGTACATGACGACGAATTGAGAATAAAATATTGCCTCTGTTGCCCTTTGGGATGTTTTACAAGAAGGAAGCACACATGCATTTCGGGTCACAAGGCACGCATACCCTTCGGGTTACAAGGCTGGTTGGAGGTAGTCAAATCATTTTCATGTGAAAAAAATGTTTGAGAATAAGAATGCTAAATTTACAGGTATGAATATATTTATGTCGATAACAGAAACTATATCCTAGCAAACAAGTCAGAAATACCTCAGTCATATATACACTCTTTCAACTAAATACAGATGCAAACGTATTTACGTTGTCTTTTGGACTTATATGTCATACTGCCTGAGCGGGGAATCGAGCCCAGGACCTTTGCAACCAAAGGCCTAGGTCCGACCGCTGAGCCATACTGACCGTGTTAGTATAGCTCGGTGGTAGGACCTCAGCTTTTGGTTTCAAAGGTCCTGGGCTAGATTCCCCGCTCAGGCAGTATGACATATAAGTCCAAAGGCAACGTAAATAGGTTTGCATCTGTATTTAGTTATTTCTTGTGAGCCTTTGGCTTTCCCGTCTACACTCTTTCACTAATTAAATCGGTACTTTCAGTAGTCTACCTGAAGCCGTGATCTGGTTTTTAGTATCGTTATGGTTCTGCAAGGCGTTTCATAAGCGTTAGCTAACAATGAAAATCAGCCTTGAATACAAGTAGAATGAATGATCAAACAAATAATCATTTTTTTTCGAAGAACGTTACATGTATTCAAGAACCTTGCCGATTAGCATTTAAAACTTATACATGGGTTTGGTTGTTTTGTGTTGAGTTGCACCACCCATCAATCCATCCACATTATCACGGCATTGTTGAAGCTGTGACCAAGAATCGAGTGGTTTTCTATTATTGTTGCCTTCTCTTCTCACCCGTTTTGAAGCTCTCAGTCCTCTTATAACAATACAACACACGGGAGCACAACCATGAAAGGAAGAGGAGTGCTGGGGTCCATGGTATGGCTGGGAGCACTCTACGTGGATCCCAGTCCCCGTTTGTGTTAAATGAAAAGTGGAAGAAAACAGACAAATGTAATAATTTTACTGGAAAAAAAAACATAACAGATAAAAAAAAACAAGGTTCAACAATTCACGTTACTCACAACATTGCAACCGCTGCTTTACAAACGTTGGTTTCCATTAAATGACAAAAGGAATAAAGCAACCGAATATAATCAACTAAATGGAAAATTTTTTTGAAAACAACACACCTCAAACGCCAAAAAATCGTTCAAGAATTCATGTTAATTACAACATTGCAACAGCTTTCATAATTAAATGCTGCCCTTTTCGTTGCGGCTTAACGAGTAATCTACACAAACTTTCTCCTGGCTAAACGCAACAATGTATTCCACTCGCGCTCAACAATGTACGTCGGACTGATAGCTTCAAAACGGGTGAGAAGAAGGATATCGCCCGCTTTCCTCATGCTGGAATCCAACAATGGCATTTTTGACATTGTGAAATCCCAGCACTCGGAAAGCGGGCGATATCCAATACTTCCCGTACGAAGGAACAATATTTACTACAGCTGTTCACCATTTTTGAAAGACTAAAACACAAAATATTCCGATAAAAAATAGAAGTTTATAATAGGCAGTAAATTCTACTCGTTTGAATAACCATGTGGTGCAGCCTCATAGTGTTATTTATCCTGTAATTTTTAAAACTGCTTTGCGAGTATTTTTACTATTTTCTTTTTATTCCAGGTAAACACGCAGATTGTGGATGCTCTGGTACGTAATCACTAGGGCATATAATCTTACAGAACAATGGTAAAACTAAACTGATGCATCAATATAGTCATGATTAGCATTGTCAAATAACCAAAGAACAAATGAAAAAAAATATTTGTCTCAACTGTCCCACAGGGCTTAGAAATCAGCACAGCCAATGAAAATTCTGAAACGACTACTTAATTAAATATTACACACATATAAACTTGCTAGTTATACAGTTAACTGAAAGTAAAAAATTAGAATGTAGCATAAACTGGCCAAAACAAAACTGAGCTAGTATATTTCATTGCGCTAGTATATTTTAAAGGGCTGAAAATTAGTATTTCCCTAAGAATTAAAAAAATGAAAATATAATTGGCGGAGCGAGCGAGCGAAGCGAGCGAAGCGTAGCCTATAACGGACACCAAATTGCAAAATGTTGGTTGGTTGGTCCGTTGGTCTGTTGGTTGCACATTTTTAGTCTGGGTGGAGCCCAAACGAAAGCTCGGTTTAGAATGAAATTTGGTACAACGCTTGATACCCCAAACAGTATTGCTGAGCCAAAATTTGACGTAAATCGAACAATTATTACGGGAGAAATAACAAATTTTCGAATTTATTTCTAACACTCACCATTGTAAATTTGGAATAGTGAATAGTAAAGGAATTCCGACGAAGCATACACTGTGCTGTTGGTAATCAAGTGAACTTTAAAAAAAAAGCCAAAATAAATCATCGTAGCTTCCTTACAGCTAACAATCTTTTTTGACATAACTCAACGAAATAATAACATTTGATCATAACACTTTAACCACTAGAGAAAGACAAGCAAATGGGAAAAAAACCAGAAGGATTCGTTAACGACTCACATTCGTTTCATGTAAAAAAGAATGCTTGCAGGAATTCAGCCAACATGGCAACCAAAGTGGCGTTGACGCTATCAACGGGAATCTCAAATTTGAAACATCAAATCGCCGCTGCAGGAGGAAACCGTTCATATAATACGAAAACACACAGCAGACTACGTAGTTATATCACATCACAGAACAATAATTTGGCTTCGTATTGTAATTTCAAGATTTCTAGATTGCTATGGAAACTACACTCTCCATCCCATGTTGCCAGAATAGATAGGCCTAACATCGAACCCAATAGGCCTAATTTCTCTACTGTTGTCGCTTACGAAACTAAAACGGGACTAACAATTTGGCTTAAAATTAGGATTTAGAATTATTTAAATTCTATCTTCACAGCCAAGCTAACACCGGCTGATCAACAATTGTAATAATTCCAATTAAAAAAAAAAATTAGCGTTTGGCGTTGCAGTACGTGCCAGAAGTGTGCGCTTCAACATTGTTGTAGAAGGCAGTAGAGAGCCGCGGATGTTTCGAATCTTTTGATTGTTGTGAAGTACTATCGTTACTGGTGATTGTTTAGCTTGCAATTAAATGCTTTAGTGTTAATATTTTAAATCTAGGCCTGTTTCCTAGTCTAAAGGTGTTTCGAAAATAACTTGGCCTATATAATCCATGGTAAAGAAACCAGCTAAACTAATTATTTTCAACGTTTTCATGGGATTAGTACTACAAAAACAATGTATGTCACAATAGAATTTGTACCAAAGATCTTGCTTGGATTCATTTTCTCCTCTGTAATATTTTTAGACGTTTTCAAATTGCTGCAACATCCTGGGGTAAATTTTAAACTATGGCTGCATCACTTATCAAAGCTTTTATTTGTTCCTTTAAGATGGGATGTGCTCGCGAGTGTATTCTCGTTTTTTATCACGGATGCTGAAGAAGATTTTCAGGTATTAATGACGATGAATTCGTTTCCAAGAATCCAAGATGAGAAGTTTACAGACGTTTGGTTAATAATTTGCCTCATAATAGTCGGACGTGTTTTGCTATACCATGAAGCAAAGTGGTGTCAAATGAATGTATGAAACAGCATCTCATTGAAAACTTATGAACCCAATGTATAACACTGCTGCCAAAATTTACACCTATTATAAACTAACTGAACCTGTGTAAACTCTTTTATTTTATAATAAGTAATGTATGTAACAGACTCTAATATCTAGTTTCAGTTAAGCTGGTATTTGCATGTTGTGGTGAGTCCTTTTCCAATACGTAGAGTGGCAAATTGTACTGAATGCGTTACTAGTAGTCTATCCTCACATAGTACGTAGGTTTTATTCAACCCTGTTCAAAATAAAGTAGGAATGATGATGTATTACTAATTTTGAAATCTGAGAGTCAAAATCATACAAAACCCCTTAGCAAATTTTCATGACTTACAAAACTAAATCAATATAATGCATGATGAAATTGAAACGAAACATACAACAGGTTTAATGTTATCTTTGAAATAGAAATCCAAACAAACACAGGAAACATTGAAATATATTTTGGACTTCTGCGCTCCATCTGTCCCTAAAAATAAAAACAATAACGACCCCAGCCTGAAAAAAGGTAAGAAACGTTACAGCCCAAACTAAAAAATTGCCCCAAGCAAACTTCATTTTATTTATACTGAAGATAATGACGGTAATCAACAAACATTTAATTAACACCAGAATAGAGAGTAATCTGCAGAGTAAATTACAATGTAAGTTGTCCTATTTGTATGGGAATTCTGTTAGAAACGATTCTTTGACCCCCTGTGACGACCTCAAGAAGTTCAACATTATTTAACTCTGGCAGTGCAACAGGTTTCAGGGTACACTTAACCATGCCTGCAAGGAAGGCAGCGTAGCCATAGCTGTCCCTTTATCACCCACAACGTGTTGTAAAAACTACCTTTTCTTTCTCCTCTCCCTAGATTGGGGGGGGGGGGGGGTGAGAATACTCATCAACAGTCGTATCTAACTTTCTTATTTTAACGCTCTTAAACTCTGCATAATAAAGTAAGCAAGAACTAAAACTTGCATTCAATTGGATGGTGTAAAAAGATTTCCACTCAATTGTTGCCCATTTTATGTTTGGCTGCTCCACACACCCCCCCCCAGCCCTCACTTGGTGACAATAGCAAAACACTTTTCATACAGAAGTTGCTTAGTTTGAGAGGGCATTTTGAATAATGCATCACTCAACCCCCTGCCCTTTTTAAATTTCAGAGAAACGTCCGGTTGCCCCCTGAACTTCCCCTAGTGGGGCGAACCCACAAAGTTGAACAGTTTAGCAGTGGATTGTTCACATGCTAATTTGTCAGTTAAATTTGACCGCATTGAACTATCTTCATTACTTCTGCAGTTATAGCCGCGTAATAGGTTTCATGATACACCCCTGTGTATTACTTTGTTTTCATCGCTTGTCAATCCCACTCTTGTTATAATACAAAACTATTGTATCACCATTGTTCGATATCCAACTAGATCCTTGCTAACTCAGTGGTAATTGGTTGATAATATGGAGAATCAACAGGTTTCGTCCCCCGTTTCTCACCCAAACACTAGCGTAAGGGATAATTCTCCTTGCACTCGCAGTAACATTCACAAAAAATAGTTTACCCCTGCCGAACGATGACCTTGGGTCTCTCTCTCCCTGACCTGTGCTGTTTGGTGAAGCCAACAAATGGCAGTTGATAAGCAGTTTTACAACTTTCGTTTCCAAAGTCAAAAACAACACGTTGAAACCAGGGTTCAAAAATGTATTTACATGTAGTAGCACAAATGTTCAAGCTACCGCTGTTCTTGTTTATGGGACTTTAGTTCACACGATTGTATGAGAAAACTGATTCCGTTTACAATGAACGCCTGTCTACCTGCCCAGCCGTTGAGAATGCCATCGCATCCCGTTCACCCCAATACGATGACATCAGGGAATCCCCCTCACGTTCACATTTCTCCTCCCCAACGGGTGGCGAAACCTGCCTAATAACGATTCATTGTACGTGAAGATTAGCCCTGTTCTTAATTTTCAAGCATACCAGTTGCTAGTTTTCTTTTCTCCTTTATAAATTGAACCCTAACTATTCCAACTATACTGTCCTACTTTTTACAACTTAGCTAATTTATTTAGGATCTTCTTCTTCACAGAGGGTTAAGACATCTCATGCTGCTGTGTAATGAATGGTCGAGCATTAACCAACATAATCTTCGTTATTTATTAAATTGAACCACATAATTACGGCACCAGGTAAATTGCGTGATTTTCTCTCATTGAATTTAGCCAGGGTCTTCAGTTTGTACCTATGTCAGTCTGTAATATCAGTGACACAATAAATAATTAGAAAATTAAGGAAATAAAAGGAAAACAAAAAAATAAATGATGACAGAATATATACACCAACATAACGAAAAAGTAAATGAAGGCTTAATAAATAACTAAAAAAAAAATAAAGAGTAGTTAAAAAGTCAATAATGAGAATAAATGATCAATAAAGTAAATTAGGGTGAATAAAAGTTTAAACGGGAAGTAAACAAGGGTAAATAAGGGTAATGTAAATAACGGTACGTAATGGTATTGTAAATAAGGATAACTAAGTATAAACAAAGTTAGAATGGGTAAATAAGGTAAAACACTGTAAATAAGGTTTCAATAAGAGTAATCAACGTTACGGGTAAAGAAGGGAGAGCGAGGATAAAAAAAGGTTAAAACAAAACATTTCAATGGTAAATTGGGGCCCAAGGCTTCCAAGTCAACTTTTAGAGCAGAAACAAGTTTTGTAAATAAAAACATTTATTCTGTTTAGTAAACGGTGTTTAATGATAGCGTGATAAAAGGTCTCAAGACAGGACTAGACAGCGAAATCAGTAAGGTTGATGAAACGTTGCTAAGTTTATTGTTTATCGTTTTGTTGTAGCTCCTCAACAACCTTTAGGGCCAACAAATCGTGGTGCTGGAGTCCTAATAGGCAATTTTTTTCAAGATAATTTAACTGAGGTGAATCTGGACGAAGATTATCCTGATCCGCCATAAGACTATCCAGATGTAGGTGAAGATAATGTAGGCGACTGCGATGACGGTAAGTATTCGAGCATTGGTTTATAATCTAGCTCTTTAATTTTTTTCAAGGAATAATTTTACAGAAACTTGAATTCACTCCTCAATTTCCTGCAGGTGAGATCATGTTTATAAATATAAACTGTCATGTCATGCAAATTTCTCAAAGGAACAATAACTGCCATCGCTAGAACTGAACAAATGAGTTTTAGATACAGCATTAATAAACTATCGACATTGGACTGACTTTATTTCCTATTTCCACGGTAATTTCGGTTTTCATTGTGTAAATTTGAACGTGACTGGATTTTATAAAACATTAGACTTTTAGTCAGATAAGTCGTTTGCAGCATTTACTTCATTAAATGTGTTACACTGTTATATAGGCTAATCTATGTTTTCATATTGTTAAGTTGCCGTATAGTCTGTTGTTAGCCACATTTGCTATAGTTATTTTTTATTATTATTCAATGCAACCTTTCTTTAGGTTTTAATAATGTAATGCCCTATGGGCATGTTGAATGTGGTGTTTACGTTCAAAGAATGACACTGACTGACACAACCATTGCTATGGAAAATAACTGTTAGGATATCATTGCAGCTGTTCGGTGTTTCCACTATTTTCAAGTCAAATTGTTCACATTCAAAATCACGTAACGCAACTTTGAACTCTGCAAAGAAAAACAAAGTGCTATTAGATCGTATAACCACAAAATATGATAAAAAGCATAGGACAGGCATCTAATTAGCTTTGCATTAAAACGTATATGCGCCACCTTAACTAAAATAATATAGCTAAAGAGATGCAAATTGATGTATATATTTTAGGAACCAAATATTGATATAGCACACAATGATCGTCTGTGTGCTGTACATTTTATACATTCTGTCAAGCTTAACTACGCGATTCAGCTGAAGCAAGCTCAAATTCAAGGATATACATTTGCCAAAATGAACGATTAAAGCACAACGCAATTGAACATGTAATCCACCATTTCACTAAGGCTAATCATTTATATTTAAGGAAATAACCATAGCCCACACACTGCAACGACGGTATACGCTACCAACCTTAGTTAAAAGAAGTATTTTACAAGCAATAAAGCCGGTGATACACATTTACGAAACAAAGCAAAGGAACAGAAGGGCAAAGGATGGAAGGAAGCAAATGAAATAAATGGCACGTTAATGCCTTAGTTATACCTAAACGAATACATTATATATGGGGACAAGTTCATAGATACTTTAGAGCTACGAAACAATCTACCAGCAGAAAACATGGGGATGAGGAAAAGGAGCAGATGGCAAGAACAGTTGAATCATCCTATACACATACAGTCCAACAACCTTCGATAAAGGCTGCAGCGTAAGAGTTGCGAAGCCAAGGAAATGCATTGAAGAAACAAAGGATATAACAGTATAGTTCAATGGGCCATGCATTTCATCAACGGTAGCTAAAATTTCCAGCTACAGATGTATATCCTAAGAACCTTTCCTGAGAGAGGCAGTGCAAGATCTGTAAAATCGGCGGTATCCATTTACGAAAAAGCAGCAAAGAAATTCAAAGCTGAAGGACAGCCAGAGATAGAAAGTGATGATGGAGAGAAAAGATGTGATGGGAGAGATAATAAAAAGATAGAAATTCAAATAACTGACTTATTTATAGCTAAATGAACACAAAAAAACTATAGGGTAAGGAAAGTAGAACAAGAAATCATGCAATTAACCGAACCACGCCTAATTATCTGTGAATATGGGTTGCAGTTAGGTTTAAGTTACTTAGTAACCAAGAAGTCATTAGTACATTTTTTATTCATTTATAATCAAATGTTTTATTTTCCAATGAATAATTTAGAGTGACCTGTTCGTTATGCTTTGGTTTGTATATCCCCTCAGTAGCATGAAACAGGAAAACCATGCGATTTTGACAGCATACATTCCGAATACTCGACCTCATTGGAATGACATCAGATTACCTGACTACATATTTAGAAATCCGAACCAGTCATATGCTGCGGCAACATTCTGACGATCATGTACACCGAGTCGCTGTTGACAAAACGGCTCGCCATGATACAAATCTGTTCAAGCATTTTAGGCAAATCAATTTCTCTTAGTTATTGAGTGATTTATTTGCATAGCCATAGCATTGTTATTTCAACTGACTGTTATTATACGGAAAGACCACGATGGCTCATACGGCCGCAAAATAAAGTCGTTTTATTAAATGTTTGTGTAGTCATGTTCGCATGCCACCCGTGAGAATTGAAGAAGAAAATTATTGCTAAATGCCATTACTTTCCAGCCTTTTCCAAGATTGGTCTCAAAGAAGATTAAAAAGGCTGTGTCATGCAAAATTTTTTTACAAATGGAAGAATTTGAACAAACGGCAAACGGCTTCTAATACGTTGCCTTCTCAACTGATCAGAGGCTCAAATCAGTTGAGAATACAAGTAGAACTATTAGTAGACCATTAGGAAAGTAGTAGACCATTAGGAAAGTACTAGACCGTTAGGAAAAATACGAAACTACAACCTTAGTTTGCGATTGTTTACAACAATACAAAAAATCTACTTGGTCTACTTGCATTTTAAGTGCCTCTACTTAGTTTATAAAAATCCCTAAAACAGTCACCAGCACTAGAGGGTGTATCTGAAATGTATGTCACAACTTTCAGGGTGTATTCCATGATAAAAAATAAGACTCAGTTTTCAGTAGCAATGCCATCACTGAATTGATCTCACTTCTTATTGAATTGAAGCATTTTAAACGACCTTTTACATTAATCCATGAGAAACAAATTTGCACTTTTGATTTTTTCAGCTCCTCATTAACGAGTCTGCATAGGTATCAAGTTTATTTCAAAGCTATTGAGTTGGTTGCCTTTACACCACTCACATATTAAAACGATGAGGAGTATGTCTTAACAGTTTACAACGATTGGAATCTTTCGAGCCATCTTAAGATCCAGGTATTATCCTTAAAATCTGTTTTCACAAACATTGCGTCCTAAGGAATACTCAAACCCCATGAAATCGAAGGTAGCAATAACATGGAAAGCACCTCACACAGAATCTGAAAAGTCACACAGATTCTGTAAACTCACTTGAGTTTTTAACTGAATGACAACGTTATTGGCAAAAGTATTTTCGCAATGAAATTCCCATTTCTGAACAAGACAAAATATTGAAGCTTTGTTCATCATTCTTAATAACACACTAGAAAGTAATCCTATATTCATGAATGCAAAAGAATTCGAAGAGTATGTCAACATTCTATACAGAAAGATAAACTTACTTATAAACGAAAAAACACACAGTAGTCTACATTATACAGCAAAGGATGGCAATTACTTGTCTTCCTTAGCTGTTTACAATCTGTCCTCCCTTGTCTTTCTTTGTGTATTCCATAATATTTACATATAATTTCGGTTTTTTAAATAAAATTATGTATTTTCCCACCAGTAGTCGGAAGAAATATATCATGTAAAAGCTGGTGTTTCCTTTGCATTGTCACTTCTGTCGTGACAGTAACAACTTGAATCGGACAGAGTAACTTACATTTTTTTATTTCATACGTGTGTTTATTTCATACGGTGTTGAAATTGTAACACCGAAATTATATTTTACTGTTTGTTAGCTTATTTCATTCTTGACGAATATTGGTGCGTTTGTTTTTATTGAGACGAAGTTATTTTTTTAAACTATCGCTTTGGAATATGCTATTTGATAATCCAGCCTTGTATAAAGTTATTTAAACATTGCTAAACATGAAAAAAATGGATTGGTTAATATTGTATAATTCTTACCTGTGAAGTTTTACCTTCTCGCTCAGACAACTACTAACTCCTCTATACACGGTTCGAAATACAAGAATGGTTTCCGTTTTAATGTAGTGTATGTGTGTTAATTTTTAAAAGGTAAATGACGTAGCTGTCGACGTGTAATAAAGCCTCCATCCCCTTGTAATAAAAGCTAAACGAGTCTGATTGTTAAGTTACCTAATAATATGGCATATTTTATTAAAGCGTAATAACCATTTCTGATGAAAACTAATTTATATTTTCAAATGAGAAGTAAAACCCAAAGGAATAAAGTAGTTAATTATTTGTATTACCACATACAACGGGAATAATTCGTAATAGTTTGTCTCTGTATTTTTGTATGGTTAACTAATTACATATTGTTTAATTGTTACACTCTTGAAGACTTTTGCGTTGATTCTACTTTTTCATTATACCGCACTACCATATTTACTTCTGCAATAGCCTACTTCTGATATAATTACGAACGTTTTTGCCTATATGCAAAATCAATACCTCATTCCAAATTACCAATGGCTTGTCTCCATAAACATTAAGTATTTGTTATCTTATCTTGTAAAATGTGAAATTTACAGTAGCCTTTCAAGTATGGTAGTAAATTTAGAATTCATGTTGTTCGTTTCTGCGTTTATCTATGTTTTTTTATATTGCATCTACGACAAGAAAGACAAATCGAGCAAGAAATATCACCTGGGAAAAGTGGATGGGCAGTACACATTTCTCTTTTATTTTTATTTTGCATTAAATTTAAATGCCACTTTGTGAAGTTTAAAGATCTGTAATATTGCCTAGAACGTTGAGCATTTTGGGTTAGTCAGCTTCGAAACAGGTATTGATTCCTTTGGGGAATAGTGGAATTGTTTGGCTTTGTAGTAATATTTGGTTTTCAACTGCTTTAAATTTCAAATTAATTTTTGACAATAGTTTTGCTTCTTTATGTAGACAGGAAAAGATTTGTAATTTTGAATAGCAACAATAATGAAATCTAATGTACATGTAGAGATAGTTATACTGGAAGCTTTAGCAGCAGAAATCAATGCGGGAGAAGACGACCTGTGTATTCAATCAGGAATCCTTCAATCATGGTAGGGCTGAGATTTTGATTTGAATAAAGTTATATTTACCACCAACATTTCCAAAGGAATCTGAGAATCTATTAAACTTTTTTAGGTCTTAGACAACCATGGCTAATAGATAATGAGAATAATTACCTCTCCGTGAACTTTGCTAAGTTAATTTTTTCTGGTTACCTACTCGATTGCTTCTCCAGGCTTCTTGACGGAGCTCAGCTACTGATTAATCAGCATAACCATGATGACAATTACCAGGTGATGAAGAGAATGCACAGGAGCTAGTTAAGAAACGTTTTGTTTATAGCCCGACTGTCTTTTAAATCCATGTTAGATTATATTTAAATATTCTTTACCAAAATTTGTAAGTATAAAGTTTTGCAATTTTAAAAATGTTTTAATACTACATGCGAATATGTGTTCTTGTGAGTTATTGTTTCCTTTCTAGGAAGGAACGTTGACATTTACTCATTTATTTACTATTGTTGCAAAGGCGCAAAAGAGTTAACAATAAAAAAGCCGTGCATACATGTATAATTGTTGTATAGTTTAGTGAAAAATGGTTCATGGTTCGAAATACTAGAATGGTTTCGGTTTTAATGTAGTGTATATGTGTTAATTTTTAAAAGGTAAATGATGTATCTGTCGACGTGTAATAAAGCCTCCATCCCCTTGTAATAAAAGCTAAACGAGTCCAGTGTGTAGTGTGTGCTGGTATTGTATTGTGGTGAGATTGTATTGGGTTGTATCAGTTATAGTAATTTGTGTATAGGAGCGTACGGTTGTGGACCATGGCTCCTGTCAAATAAATGAATGAATGAAAGGTGGTTGAGGTGGTGGAGGTGGTGGGTGGTGGAGTGGGGCGTACGACTGTGGGTCATGGCCTCAAATAAAATTACCGTGTAAGGTGGTTGTTATGGTGGTACGGTAAATTATCCGGATGTTAGTAGTAGTTAGTATTGTAGTTTGTAAGGGTAGAGAGCGTGCGGCTGGGGGCCAGGGCTCTTAATAAAAGATTGTGAAAGGGAGGGAGTGGCTAGAGTAGAGAAGTGGTTGGACAGTAGTGCAAGGTGGAGGTCTATTATAAGTGGTATAGTTGCTGTGTAGAAGTGTGTGTAGAATAGTTATAGTTATTGTAGTTGAAGTTATAGTTTTTGTATTTTCGTATGGGGCATACGGCTGTGGGCCATGGCTTCCAATAAATACTCGTGGAAAAATGGTTAAGTTGATAAAAGCTGTTCATCATTTCGTTCAAAGACATGTTTAGGTGAACTCCCAATAAGTAATTATGTATGTTCTATTAACTAATGTTCCTTTTACTGCTGAAACGTCGTCCACGTTTTGATCATCACTTAACGATTTGGAGCCTCTGGTCAGGGTTAGGATTTTTTTGCCGCAAAAACATGGTTTTACCATTTTTCCCCCAGCTAATACTGGAAAAAAACCAGTAACTGCTTCTTGCGCTTAATTACACAGTAAAAGGTATTCTTTTCACAATACCTATGCACATTTTCGACAGTCAGTTGCATAAATTTGCGTAGATATTGTAAGAAGAATGTCTTTTACTATGAAAATAAGCATATGAAAGAAAAAATAATGGTAAAGGGAATATAAAGGCATATGAAAGGTAAGAACTGAATATGAATTTTTAAAGTAAACTATGTGACGTTTTCAAAAGGAGCCTTTATAATTTGCCAATATTTGACTATTGCAGAGTATACTTTTTTATTTGACTTCATGTAAATTTTTGCCTTATTTTTGGCCAACAGGGCGGTAAAAACCATGGTAAAAACCGGTTTTTACCACTTGGTGACAAAAACCTGCAAAACCAGTCTCTGGTATTCCAAACACTTACTACAGACTGCTGTATTTTCTAACAATTTTGTTAATATAATAACGGTTCTAGATGTCAATCGACTAACATTTGGTCATTGATTTAAATCGGTGATCTTCTTATACTCGGGCTTCGGTCAAAGTTGATTATCATTAGTGAATAATCTAGCTGCATTGTGTTTCAATGACGGAGACAGATGTTTAAGTAGCATTGCTACTTACACTACTTTTTTCTGGTAGTGAAATAAAGAAATGATATTAGTTTGATTAATAACAAATTAAAGATCACAGTTGATTTTATTTACAGACATTCGATACATTGCTGATTACATGTTTATATAGGTAAGAATTAGAGCACTGTTAGCAACACCACTCAAAACAAAACGTAGTGTCCAGTCATGAGGCACAAAACGTCGTTTCACACCATTAATTTTTTCTTAAATAAGAAAATCGGGTATAATCCAGAACTTATATCGTTTTTAGTGGACTGATGTTTTCTGTCGATGATTAGGTCCGAAAGCAAGGCGTGAAAAGCCATCAAAGCAGTCCAAACCGATCTCGAGGTTAGCAAAGCTAGATGCATTGAAAAACGTAGTGTGGCCAAACATGGTTCTGCAGCTGATCAAGCACGATTTGTTCAGGGCAATGCCTAATAATGCCGTCACAGGTTATTGGATAGGGTAAAACTTCCAGCCGCATATGCACAGGTTGGGCTGCCTCAATCCATTTCCACCCTATCATTGGGAACACCATGCCCACTCACCTATGTTGATACAAAAACAACGGGCAGCCGCAGCCCTTTTCCGCTGCTGGTAGGGCACAAACACGAGTTAAACACACAAATCATATGAATTTGATTGTTAGTGGCAATTGTGAATGTGGGCGGACCAAGACTTGCCAAATTATTAAGCACGCAGTTCAGCCTCGTTGTGGTGCAGATAAGTTGTTCTACAGTAGGGGTGCCCAAACTAGCTTATCTGGTACATTCAATGTGATTGTCTGAATATTATAGCTTGTAGCAATATTGTGAATGTCGGCGCAGCAAGTATGCATGTTACAAGTGTGAGACGGCTCCCCAGTGGGCAGAACCAATGTGATCGTCTGTATACTGCTTATGGAAATTTTGAATGTGGGTGGTAATGGAGCTTTTGATTAATTAATGTTGATTCTGGATGGCATCTTCATGTGATTCTAATCTTTTTTTTGCACATGTCGTGCATGTGGTTGTAATGACGGATCTTTTTGGTTCGTTCAATGTTGCTTCTGGATGTCATGTTCTTACGTTTAAAATGTCCTTTTTATACATCTCCCAAATGTGATATTAGGCAACCCACCAATGCATATGTGGTAGATAAGCCCCTCGGCTCTTTAGCATTTCATGACACGATATGCTGGGTGCCCTGAGCGGCTTTTTGCTGTGGGCAATTGGGAAGGTGGCTGTTTATTGGAAACTTGAGCCGATTGAGCAGTTGGATCAGAAGGTAAGAAATGAGAGGTGTTAGTTGTTGTTCCTCTGGCTATCAAAGCACTCCACACCGATCTCTCGGTTAGCAACGCTAGATGCACTAAGAAACGTTGTGTAGCTGTAAATGGATTAGTAGCCGATCAAAACGTGATTTGTTCAGGGCATCAGTTATTTCATGCTGTCAACCCTCATTTTGTCACAGGTGTTTGATTCTTCTTTTCGTTAGTAAGAAATCCCTTCTTCTGTGTTAGCAATGCTGATTTAGAGGTACAAATCGTAGGTGTGGAGAGTAGGTTTGCATGTCCAAAATATAAGAATTATTATTCTCTCATTCAAACAAACATGCTAAGAGTCGAAGGTTCTGTGTAGCTGTGCAGACCTGCCGAATAGCTCTCAACTACCTTGGTGTGAAAAATAAGGTAAACTGGGTCGTCAATGGTTACTGACGAAAGGCCAGATGAGTGAGAGTGCCCAATGATTCACAGTAAGAAGACATGAGCATTAGTAGCCCAGCCCTTTTGCAATCTAATCTTGTTCCATCAGCCTTTGAGCCATGCACGGGTATGCAAGGGCACCATGCTGAGCAGCAGAGATAGGATCGAGTGAGCGGGAAACGGCAGCTGCAGCGAACAGCTGTTTCCCGAAGTATGGCATGCCGTGTGAGAGTGCCTTATGATTCAACGTATAATGGCATGAACGTTAGCGATCCAGCTCTACCGTAATCTTGCTCCGTTGGTCTTCGGACCACAGAAGGGTTGGCAAGATTAGCATGCTGAGTGGCAGAGAAAGAGAGAATGGAGACGAGGAGTGAGTGAAGGTGAAGGTGCAGAGAGGCCCAGCCTTACTGTACTCTAGTTCCATCGGTCTTCAGGCCATGGCCGGGTAGGCAAGGGCAGCATGCTGAGTGGCAGAGAGAGGAACGAGTGAACTGGAAAGGGTAGCTGCCACATACAGGTTTTTTTCAAAGTATTGTGAGGTGAGAGTGCCCAGCCTGCCGTAACCTTGGTTCGTCGTCCTTCGGACCATTGATGGTTAGACAAGGGTAGCATGCTGAGCGGCAGAGAAAGAGAGGGCGGAGGTCTAGAATGAGTGGTGGTGTTGGTACATAGAGGCCCAGCTCTACCATATTCTTGCTCCGTCAGTCTTTGGGCCATAGGCAGATTAGCAAAGGTAGCATGCTGAGTTGCAAACAAAGAGAGAATGGAGGTGAGGAGTGAGTGAGTGAGTGGAGGTGGAGGTGCAGAGAGTCTCAGCCCTGCCGTAATCTTGCTCCATCGGTCTTCAGGACATGCAAGCATAGTCAAGGTTAGCATGCTGAGCTGCAAAGAGAGGACCCCGTGATCGGGAAAGGTTAGTTGCAACATACAGTTGTTTCTCTAAGTATGGTGAGATGAGAGTGTCTAGCCCTACCATGATCTGGCTCCATCGTCCTTCGGGCCATGGAGGGGTACAAAAGATAGCATGTCTAGTGGCTGAGAAAGAGAGGACGGAGGTGAGGAGTGAGTGGTACATAAAGGCCCAGCCCTACCGTAATTTTGCACCTTCTGTCTTCGAGCCATAGGAGGGTTCGCAAAGATAGCATGCTTGAGTGGCAAAGAGAGAATGGAGGCGAGGAGTGAGTAGTGGTGGAGGTACAGACAGGCACAGCCCTACAGTAATCTTGCTGCATCGGTCTTCGGATCACATATGGGTTGGCAAGGATAGCATGCTGAGTGGCAGAGAATGAGAGAATGGAGATGAGGAGTGAGTGGAGGTGGAGGTGCAGAGAGGCCCAGCCTTACTGTACTCTGGCTCCATCGGTCTTTAGGCTATGGATGGGTAGGCAAAGGTAGCTTGCTGAGTGGCAGAGGGAGGGCCTAGTGAGCAGGAAAAGGTGGCTCCCACATACAGCTGTTTCCCGAATAATGGTGAGGTGAGAGTACCCAGCCCTAAGGTAATCTTGCTACGTCGGCCTTCGGGCCATTGACGGGTAGGCAAGGGTAAAATGCTGAGTGGCGGAGAAAGAGAGAACAGAGGTGAGGAGTGAGTGGAGGTGGAGGTACATAGAGGCCTAGCCCTTATGTAATTTTGCTTCTTCGGGCCATAGGAGGGTTGGTAAAGGTAGCATGCTGAGTGGCAAACGAAGAGAGAATAAAGGCGAGGAGTTAGGGAGAAGAGGTGGAGGTGCAAGGAGCCCAACCCCTATCGTAATCTTACTCCATCGGTATTCAGGTCATGAATGGGTAGGCAAGGGTAGCATGCTGAGAGGTAGAAGGAGGACAGGATGAGCAGGAAAGGGCAGCTGCCACAGAAGTGTGGTGAGTGCACAGTGATTTGGTTCCGTGATATCGTGTTGGTTCCGTGATATCGTGTTATGGTACGTATGGAATAAATAAAATTAAGGAATGCAAATAAAGCTTGAAAGATGAATGGAATACGGGATTTGGTCGAAGCGGTGAGGCAAAACTGGAAAAAAAATGAAAACACAAATTAGATCGGTAAGAGAGACACCGCCTGTAATCGTCAGCAAAAAGAGTGTGAAACGAAAGGACGATTTTCAGAAGTTGCTTGAGACTTACCTACTGCATTGTTGATCTTTGTGCAACATCGCCAGAGGGATTTAGTCCCTTGGGCGCTAGAGGCTTGACAATTCATGAAGAGATAGCTGTTGACGAGCTTCGAGGCAGTCTAAATTTCCCCTTCCAGTCTTGCTACGTCAGTCTTTGGGCTGTGGACGGGTAAGCGAGGGTTGCAATCGGGCTGAAGACGAGCTTGAAAGCAGCAGTGACATTAGCTGACTTGCTAGTGTCAACTCTTGTGCTAGAGATCTTTAGGAGGGCCTTCGATCCTTTGGCTTTGGTCTTAGAGATTGGGTGTGTTGCGCATGTACCGCCATCGAATGCATTTAAGGTAATGGTGTTTTACTGTGGACTAGTACTGACGCCTTGTCAGGGCCTACAGTAATGCTGCTGCTTTCAGTATTTTATTGTCCTGCGATTCTTTGCATGATTCATGCACACTGGCTGCGTGACAGGTAGGAAAGAGTAGCATCCTAGGCTATGCTGATGAGCTTGAAAATGGTTGATTGCACTCACTTACATAGTAGTCTGGCTGCATCCTCTTGTGCTCCTATAATAGGTCGGGATGTTGGCTGCAGGCAAAAGAGACTTGTGAGTTCTGCAGTAATATTTTGAATGTTAGCGGCTTGGCCTTATCATAAGATTACTCCGTCGGTCTTTGGGCTGTGAATGGGTTGGCAAGGGTAGCATGTCGTGTTGCGTTCGAGTTTGAGTAATTGGATAATCCTAACTTGCTTGTTTTGAATGTCTCTATCTTGGATTGGAGTGCTTGAATGGCGGGCGAAGTGGTTGTTGATTTTTGTTGTTTCTTAGGATGCTCTGGCTGTGGGTGAATTAGTGTGAATGGTAAAGGCTTATCTTTCCCCTAAGCATGCTCCGTTGGTCTTCGGGCTAGGATGGGTACGCAAGGGTGGCATGTTTAGCCGCGTTCGAGCTGGAGTAAGAGGACGATCTTAACTTGCTTGTTCCGCTGGTCTCTGTGACCTGGGTTCAGATGGGCATATCGGATTATTGGTTGTGGCTAAGCATTTCTGAGTTCGGGATGTGTTGGTGTCGGTGAGAAAGAGTCTGGTGATGTGCTGCAGAAGGAGTTTGAATGTTAGCGACTTGGTCCTACCGTAATTTTGCTTCATCGGTCTTTGGGTTGTGGACGGGTAGGCAAGGGTAGAATGCTGGGCCATGTTCGATCTTGAGTAAGTGGACGACCCAAACTTGATTACCTCGTGCCTCTGTGTCTTGGATTTGGAGTGCTTTAGCAGTAGGCGAATTGATTGTGGCTCTGGTTCTCGAGTTCGGGATGCATTTGCTGTGGGCGAAAGACTGGTGGTGTGCTGCAGAAGGAGTTTGGACTTTAGCAGCTTGGACCTACTGTAATTTTGCTCCATCAGTCTTCAGGCTATGGGTGGATATGCAAGGGTAACACGTTAAGCTGTGTTTGAGCTGAGGTAAGCAGACAATCCTAACGATTGCCTCGTGCCCCTGTGTCTTTGGTTTGGAGTATAAGCAGCAGTCGAATCAGGTGTGGCTCTTGTGTTGCTGGAGAGTTCGGTATGTGTTGGCTGTTGGCGAAATAGGCTGGTGATGTGCTGCAGAAAGAGTCTGAACGTTAGTCCTTTTTGCCCTACTATAAGCTTGCCCCGTCTGTCTTCGGCTACAAATGGGTACGCAAGGGTAGCATGCTGGGCCGTGTTCGAGCTTGAGTAAGTGGACGATCTTAACTTCCTTGCTTTCTTGCCTGTGTGTCTTGGGCTTGGGGTGTGTGAGCTGTGGCTGAAGTGCGAAGATTTGTTTAGATTCAGATGTATGACGTCTGACTAGAGGAAAATGTACCCTTAAATGTGGCCTCAGGCTTGCCAACTTGCTTTGTGGTCTGTGTGTCGCACTCTTTTTCACCAGAAGGTTGCGGGGTACATGGGCTGCTGGCGATAACGCTTGCTATCATGCTGCTGAAGGAGGCCATTGGTGAAAAGTTACCTGCCAGTAATCATACGCTATTCTCTAAAATTGAGCCTTACATGTCCAAGTTCATGCCGAATTAAAGTGAAACCGTGAATGGCTCAGTAAATCAGTTATGGTTTCTTAGATCGTACCATCCTACTTGGATAACTGTGGTAATTCTAGATCTAATACATGGTGACCACCTCCGACCTTCGGAGATGAGCACTTTTATTAGAACAAGACCAAAATTAAATCGCAAGGGTTTTGTTTCCATTTGGTGACTGGAAAACTTGGGAGTCTATTGCATGGTCTCAGCACGGGTGACGCATTTTTCAAATATCTGTCTTATCAACTGTCGATGGTAGGGTATGCACCTACTATGGTTTTTGTGGGTAATGGGGAATCAGGGTTTGATTCCAGAGAGGGAGTCTGAGAAACAGCTTCCACATCCACAGAAGGCACATAAATTGCCCATTCCCGGCACAGGGCGGTAGTTACAAGCTGCATTCCAAGACAATGTCTTTTGTTTTCACTATCTCTTCGGCAGAGTGATACTGACTGTAAACACGTCCGAGAAATATTGGAGGGCAAGTCCAGCGCCAGCAGCTGCGGTAATTCCAGATCTAATAGTGTACATTAGATTTGGTGCAAGTAAAAATCTCATAGTTAGATATCAACATCCACGTCCGCATAGCCAAGCATGGATAAGGGAATAGGACTTGGTTTCTATTGCGTTGGGTTTCGGAACCCGAGGTAATGATTAATAGGGACGATGGGGTCATCTGTCCAAAAGACAACGTAAAAAGGTTTGCATCCATATTTAGCATCTGTACCATGGTGTGAGAGGTGAAATTCTTGGACTATCGTGGGATGCACTGAAGCAAAAGCATTTACCAAGATTGCTTTCATTAATCAAGAACGAAAGTTAGAGGTTTGAAAGTGATCAGATACCACCCTAATTCTAACCATAAATGATGGAGACCAGCGATCTTCTGAAGTTACACTCGGAGGGCAGCTTCCAGGAAACCAAAGTGTTTGGGTTCCGGGGAAGTATGGTTGCAAAGCTGAAACTTAAAGGAATTGGAGGAAGGGTACTACAAGGAGTGGAGCCTGTAGCTTTTTTCGACAAATCAAAGGTAAACTCACCCGGCACGGACACTACAATGATTGGCAGATTGAGAGCTCTTAAGTCAGTGGGTGGTGGTGCATGGCCGGACAGCTGCTGGTGTAAGTTCGCTGATAATGCTGCATGAAAATGGCGTGACTCTTGCCTTCAGCTGTGCTGTTTGGAGTAGTTGGACAAGTACCGACGTTTCGGTGATGGGTAGTACAACATTCTGAACTGGAGCTGAGACATTGGACCAGCCACAGATACTTGTTGAACACGGGAACTTGTAGAAGGGCAGTCGTTTCGAGCATTACTGGTGTTGGACTGGTCTTGGTGTCTGACGAGGTATTCACGAACTAGCTGTCTGACGAGGTAGCTAGGTGTGAAACATTGGGACAGTCGTGTAGTGTTTTCGAATAATTCTGGCAAGGTAGGAAGGTTGGAAAGCGTAGTAACCCACCCGAGGCTCTGTCTTTCTTACTGGTCTAGAAGTTTAGGCGATTGATGACTGTGGGCCATGTGGGTGTGGTGATGGGGCAAGACCACAGTGATCCATTGAATGGAGACTGACTCTTCCAGAATCGCTGACTGAAGCTTGGGAACTAATTCTTACTGGATGACTGAGCGACGGACTTGGTCTCGACCATCCCTGAAATGAAAGAGATCCGCATATCAGCCAAGCTCCGCAACAACGGAGTTTGGCTTTTTTTACCCAAATGGTGACGGTTAACCTAGCAATATCCAGATAATTTGGCTAACTGCAAATATCAAGTGGTGACTCTTACTGAGGGATGGACTCGGTCTTGACCATCCCTGAATTGAAAGAGACCGCATACAAGCCAAGCTCTGCAATAGCTGAGTTCGATTTTATTTTACCTAAATGGTGACGGTTAACCTCACAATATCCAGAGAATTTGGGGCTAAGTCCTTAAAACAAGTGGTGTAACATGCAATAAGGCAGGGTTTAACTTTTTTCTAACCTCTTTTAATACGTAAATGGTGACGGTTAACATTACAATATTCAGAGAATTTGGCTAAGTCCTTCGCCCACCCAAAGAAACCCCTACACCTCGCTGTCACCCAACACCTGACATTCATCATGGTTTCAAAGACTCGGGTTGAGTCACTGAAGCCACAACGACTACCAGGTCCAGCGACAGTGAGGTTTAGGGCTTTTAGTCTTCTCCTGACACGTCAGAGTCATAATTTAGCAAAGTGAGAACATAATTCCGGTGAACGCTAAAGGCTACAAGGTTCATTCAGCGTTGGCTGTACAAGTAAGTGGGTTAATGACAATTCTGCCTGAAGGTCGAGATCCGGCCGTAGTAGAGGCTGTCTGGAAGGGAGCCCCTTTGGTTACCAATGGGTGTCCCTGAAAAGGATGCAACGATTTTGCAAGCTCAGGTTACCGGGATTCTAGTCCTGAAAGAGCAGAATATTCCAGCAGCAGAGGTGAAGAGTTCCTAGGCGAAGGAGACAAAGGGGGCGAGGAGGCCACCCAGGGCAAGACCTGCTCCGGTGCACATGGTGAAGTAAGCAAAGGAAGGCAGTAACACTGACAATAGTACCCAAGTACGTTTGATCCAGTCGGGCCACATAGCAGAAAATATGATGAATGCTGACACGCAGTGCTTTTATATGTGGAGGAGTACACGGCACGATGCACACGGGGCTGTGAACTCAATAACTTTAATCTCTTGAGCAAAAGCATTCAGAGAAGGAGAATGGTATAAATGTAACGTAACGTATATTTTTGTTGGCATATATAAAGTTATCCCACGCTTAGGTCGCTAAGTTTTATGTGATTAGTCATATTTTTTACTACGAGTGTTTGCTAAAGAATAGTTAAAATATTGTATAAA
The DNA here is from genome assembly GCA_023313725.1 of Lithobius niger. NCBI lineage: Eukaryota > Metazoa > Arthropoda > Chilopoda > Lithobiomorpha > Lithobiidae > Lithobius > Lithobius niger. The sequence goes on along the minus strand of JAHWFP010095184.1, from coordinate 61,327 downwards.
AAATACTGTATACTGCAAAAATCACTGCAACTCTTCTAACACTATTACCCTACTATGAATACTAGAGGATATGAACATCAACATCAGGTTCTGCTTCTCGTCTTGCCATCAGCCACAGTTTCTTCGTCGAGTGAATCATACATTTTTCGAATGCTCTCTCTGCATGGCTCCTGGTCTGCTCAACATGTTTAAGACTTGCTTCTCCTCACACTTTAAAGTTTTAATGAAACATTAACCCAGAGGTAGTCAATTATCTTTGTGGGGGAAAGGATTTATTTGTAGAATATTTGAACAAAAGTACATAAAGTTGGGTATTATTTGGTAGCTTGTCCGATTTACTAAACTACAACACCATGAGAAAATGACTTCCAAGGATACTAGAGGTGCGTCACCATGAAAATTATTTACACGCATCTTACTATATCCTCAATTTCCATAGAGACAAGATTTGGATACTAAAGGATTCATTCTACGAGACACTACATACATTGGATACCGCGTTACGCTGTATAGCAATTTGTACCGCCCACTAAACTGCAACGTGACAAAATTACAGCCTGGGACGTTTCAGATGAAACTCCATGAACATTAATGACTGTCCCTTACTGTCCTCAATTTCTGATACGATAAATATGGGAAAATGAATTTATTCCACGATACATTAGATTCTCTAAGCAATGGATGCCATAAAATATTTCTCGCTAAAAATGTTGTAGTAAATCAGTCATGTTTAATATCAAGCATGAAAGATAAATGAACACGAATTTTCAGGCATTAAAAGCTAGCAAATCGCGAAAACCAAACTGGACCTTTGTTTGAATCGACTCCGATTTTGTTTGAATTACTCCGATTTTTTTTCCCGAATCGACAGAGCTAAAATAGACGCCATATGGAGATTTTTTTATTAGTTTATAGCATCTAGGTAACGATTCGTTGCATACAGAACCTTTACTGGCATCTGAAACTGTTCCATTCTCTCATTCCTTCCAGCTTATTGTCAGGCTTATTTGGATTTTTGGATTTGGATGTCAGGCTATTTTTAGATGTGGTCATGACTTTCCAAGTTAGATATCTAACTTCAACTTCATGTTAACTCTGCAGCTGCAGTTACGAAAGCCCTAATTTAGCAATTAAGAGCTTTAGCAAACAGATTATCGTGATCTTACCATTACTAGGTTAGTGGGACACAGACTTCAGCTGAAGATACAATGTGAAATAAGCCGCATGAAAACAGTGACATACGTATGTCACACGAAATATTGTTTTTAATGAATAACAACAGAAATTAAGTTTTTAAAGACCTATTGAAATTCGATCATATCACCAGGTCAGAGCCATTAAGCGGGGCTACGGCTTTTTTTTCTAAGTTTGTGATTTTCCCGCAACTATCCACTTCAAAAAATATACCTTGTCCACTTTTCCTTGATTTAAATCAGTCAAGGAATTATTATAACGAAAATGCAATTTGTAATTGTTCCAATTCAAAACTGGTAATATTAAATTTGTAACTTGATTTCACTTGAATATATCTGTAAGACTAATAGCTATGCCTTTCATATGCAAGATGTTTACTATCATTGTTGTAGGTGCGGTTAAAATGCGATATGTTTAATTTCAGAAGTGTGACTTTAGTTTCTTCAATATTTAAGATACTTATTAGCCCCATGTATCGATTGTCAGCCAAAACGCGTTCAGTAGAACTAAAGCCAAAGGTTAAAAGGGTTAAAGGGTTTAACGAGCGTTAACCACTCCTGGTCATCTGCCCGAAGCCCTAAGGCCCTATGTCTGCAACAGCCAGATTCCCAAAGCCAAAGGAATAACTGGACAACAATACGTGTACACAATCCGAATGGAATCCAGTGATTTTAGTGTTTACACACAATACCAAACATATTTTGCATGAAAAAGCAAATTTATTAGTTCCACTCTTCAATTTCCAACATTACAAATAATTTTATTTGTCAAATTTAAAATTTTTGCAAAACGAAGTGTGGAGAATAAGACTAACCTTGTCATGCAGTAAGATTTTCATAGGCCTACACATACGGTAACAATTTTCTAAATATAGGTTAATCTGCCTTGAAACTATTGATACATCGACTGGAATTCCTACGAGTTATACCACACACAACAGCTCGCCTACGTCTAAATGACACTTAAAAGTATGTCAAAATTTTCTTCATTTATTTTCTTCTAGTAGTAAAATTATACTGTGAAATTTTAAAAATAAATGGTTAATAGGTCTAAGTTTAGCCAAAAATAGGTATCCTAACAAAAAAATTGACTCCAAGCAAATAATTCATCTTCGAACAAGTTTTTAAATAAAAACTCGTCCCTTATGATCATGCTACTCAGCGAATTTGTGTACTCATGTAATTTACCAGAATTATAAAGCAGGAGTTTTAATAAGTTTCGCACATGTATAGGACATTAACAATAGCGAAAGGACGCAAATGCATTAAAATAATCATACCAACTCTCTTTGAGGTTTTAAAATAATTGTCGTATTAGAACAGAAAAATAAAGACAGCCTATTACCTTTAAAGAGAATTGCCCAAAGAATCAGTCAAGCAGAATGTAAACTCCCGTCGTCAAAAAATATATTACTGGCCGTATCAAGCTCAAAATTTGCTGTAGTCCAACCCATGTAGCCACTAGAAGAACCTTTGTAGTTTAAACTTTACAAAGTAATGCAGAACCAATAATTTTTTTTGAGTTCGGTCACGAAACAATCTCTTAAATTACAATAAAATTTATTGCTAATTTAAGGTAACAAAGGTAAGGGTAAATCAGTGTTATGCAATATATGATTAATACTTTTCAATTAGCATACTGGATATCTGCATAATAAAGGCACTATGACTTAAACCAAAATCCGTGTACTCTTCTTTTCAACACAGTTTTGAGACTACGATTTTTAAACTCTTGGACACATTAGGATCGGATCTTGAAATGCAATTCACTATTAATCCTTTTTTTTAATTCAAGGTAATTTTTATCTTTGTGCTGTGCAGCTAAAGTATCCATATTATAAACGCACTTTATGCTTTCCAACTTCAATAACACTCATGAAATTTTCATGGTAAAGTTCATGGTACATTCCCTCTGTAGTCCAGCATAGGCAAAGTGACGATAAGCATGTATACTGTTTGAATTATTACGCCAAGATAGGTTTGAACAGCATTATATATTGAGCCACTGCAATTATGCAATGAATGAGTGTTCAAATTTAATAAATCAGATGAATTTTACATGCTTTTATTAAGTACACAATATACAGTAGTTCTCTCCTTGTTATCCACAACATGTTTGAATAAAAAAAGTAAAACGTTTCCTCGGTGAACTTAGTCAAAAAATGTTTACGTGTGTATTTACCATTATGAATCATTGTATTTTATTTTATGACAGTATTGGACCATTTAGGAGCTATTTGTTCTTTGTGGTCAAGCATTGATTGGGATTTGCTGAACGGTCCAAATTTCATCAAATTAAATTTACAGCGATTTGACTGGGAACTACTACCAATTTCTGGTGACACATAGTTACTCATTATGTTATATATGTTTTCCTCGTGCAAATGTGACCACTCTTCAACATCAATCACAAAATATTTGTGGAAAAATCCACTTAACGTTTGGCGGGACTGGCACTATGCACTAATTCATATCTGCTGTGGCTCTGACCAAACTGTATGTATTTCCCATTATCAACTACCATCCTATAATTAAGTGTATTCCCCCTAAGATAGATCATAAACAATAAGAAGCTTGGCCTATTAACCCTGACCGAACCAGAACAAGTTGTTAATTACAAACTTAACCAAACCGCCAAGCAATTCAAAAAATGGAAGTCGCACGTCTGAGCTGGCTAGGAACATCTCGCAATTGTTCGTAACAAGTTGTAAATCCAAGGTTAACACCAAAAACAAATCCAATCGCAACTCCACAAATCACACCTCCAACAAATCCCTCAGGTATTTCGTTTATTCCACCAATGAATTCTAGAGCCACTCGATCGCAAAACACGACAGCAAATCCAGCTGCAACACCACTAGCAATGCATGTCGGTAACCCAACAAAGAATTCGACTGGAAGTCTTGGGTTTTCTTCACCTATTATTGTAACTATGCTAAATGCAACGCACGTAGAAATAAAAAAAGCAAACATCAAAGCTGCTACCGTCACCAAGATACCGGCAACGAGGCCCGCAGTTACTCCAGCAGTTATATTTGAAATTCCTAATTGCTTTCCAGCTGCTATACAACCGACACTTCCTCCAAACAACCCGGCAAATCCGTTTATGACGTGGGTTGAAGACACAGCAGCTATGATGCCGCAAACTGTGCCTGAAATAGAAACATAATACGTTTGTAAAGCTAAAAAGTATAATACTTTTTCTATTCTCAACATCAGCTACATAAACCCAAGAAAGTTATTAGGCAACGAGGCATTCTCATAAACATGACGGACCCTAAACTCTGTAGAAGAACAAACAAGGAGTGTGGGGCCTCCTAAGGTCATTAAAACAAATATACTCTGAAACCATTTTAAGTATTTAGTAAAAGACTAGTCTTGTAATGATAAAATCAACAAACGAACTGACCTAACTGATAATTTTTGTTTTGTAGCGTGTTTTAAGTAATATTTACATTAAAAACGAGAGAGCTTGAAAGAAACTTGTGTACATTTGTACCCTAAACTCCAGTGACGTTGAAAGACTTTGTCATTTATCCACATCGTTCGTTTCTCTTACTTTATTGACGTTGATCCATGCACCATACAGTTTCTTTGATCTCAGGAGCAACGCAAAATCGATTTAATGATTATCTGGATGCAAGCTAATTGCAATCGGTACTCATTTTCCTCAGCACATTCAATGTACATCATTTTATCTACAACATTTACGCGCACGATTTTTTTGTTAACTTGCGTGTCTTTACGTTTACTTCTCGGTAAGTACGGCCATACGAAGTCGCGAATAACGCCAACGAAAGACTGAAGGAGCAAAGTGAGAACCATGATGAAAAAGTTTCAATACGCTGGAACGGCTGGCTCAATCCATACATTTTGCTTCAGAAACGTCAAAGTCTAGCAACCGTTTAATACTTACAGGTCTGCTATTTCTGTGCGTCCCTTCAAATGAGGCTAGCTAGTTTTGAGATCTACAAGTCCTTTCGGTTATACTATGTAAGTTGTTAAATATACCGTTTTTTTGGCTATCAAGTTTTCTTCTGATTAGTTTGCCTAATCGAACTTTACCATCAAGAAGAAGTTTTCAGTTTGCGTGATTGAATTTTGTAATTAAGAATACTTCAATTCCGGTTGGTAGACTTTTTTGTCTAGTACAGACATAATTTCAAAATTTATTTTTTGTGTGGCACTTCCAACGTTTTTGCAAACAGACACATCACCATTCAAAGTCCCCTGGTGTTACGTGCTGATTTAGTCAGTGTAACATTGTGTTTTTCCAATATTGTTTGTCGAGAACTGTTTTGAGCAGTATTAATTATCCGAAACTTAGGCTTAGACAGTTTTATTAGCAGGTAATTAGTAGCTGTTCATTTTCAACGTATTCGCTATTAATCAGTATAGGTGATAAATACAACCATCAATTATGAACTCTTTTAACGGAATACTGCAACAGATAGAATTCGGCTATAGCAAAGTTTTTCTACCAATTCCAGTGTATTATAAACATATATTCCAACACAGGATTTAAGTAATACTAATGCAACGTTCAACAAGGTTTAGTTTAGGATTGCCTATAGGGAAAAACAAAGCAACAGATATTTCCCCATGACTGCCTACAAGCGTTTATAATATAATGTGGTCTTAGACTTCCAGTTTAAAGTAAATCAGAAATAGGCACTTCTACTGGTTATCGTTAATGATGGTATGTTAGAGATCTGCTGATTTGCCAGTTCACTGGATCGAATACGGGTCACGACTTTTTATTCAAACAAAAGTCCATAAAGGTAACATACTGTACATTAAGCTCTATTAATCCCGTCCCTACCTCAGTGATAAAGACCGACCCTTTCCTTAATTAAAATGATACGGTTGAAGTGCTAAAAATCCAAGGACACAATCTACAATGTTAGGCCATATTGAATTACTATAGTATCCACTTTCCTAAACCAAAAGCTGCTGCTGGATTGCTGCAAGTCTAAGGATGTACGTTACACTAGAAACTAGAAAAAATACTCCTCACATGACACTCAACAAATACAGTGAAAGAGTTACACCACTAATGATAAGAAAACGTAAAAGGTATAGTGAATGGAATTGAAGTAAACTATTTGAAGTAGGCTAAAGTGAATGTTTTACCGCCTCTTATTTCTCCATTTCACTCCCCGTAATATTGTACATAACAAATTGGTGATTGTGCCACCCTGAAATTCCTTATCTACTACTCGTTACTGCAAATTCCTTAACTTATTTCAAGGCTCACATGGCCAAAGGGCCACAACTAGAATTTTTCAGAAAGGCTACTGATTCCCACCACTGAAAAAAGAGACTGAAAATAACTCTTTGGAGCTAACACTGTCTTACTTTTCCACAGAAAAAAACGGATAAACCGTCCAGGGGTTAACAAGTAACGATAGTTTGTTGTCTGCCTTTTTGGGGTGTGGATGGGACTTTCGTGTGTAAACTCTTAGAAAGAATGGGTTAAAAGTCTTCAAAAGCCAGGGCAAAATTAAGCCAAAAGAAAATGAAAAAGGACAATGCTGACATTTTCTTCTGCTGTTGCTTGTACTTTATATACAAATCTGTAGCATGACCAAATCTTACAAATAAAATGGAAAAAAATAATGCGTCAAATGTATTCATTTCTATTTCACATTTCTTGGTAATTTCAGCTAAAAACTCCCCTGAAGTAAGGACATAGCTAGACTCGTTTCGTCATACGTAACTAATTAATAGATATGGACCGATATTTTACAGTAGAAAGAACTGGGTCAACAAATTACCAGTTTTTTGAACTGGTAAACTATGGTATTACAGTACGCAGTATTGATACTGAAGTCGGTGGTAGTGACGCATGCTACTCTAACAGGGTACTGAATACTAGCACCTACTTTCTCGTCACCTATCAGGTCCACTCCTTCTGGCAACTATGGCCATTCAGCTGCATTGACTACTAAAAATTCATTTGAGATTAATTTTAATTAGAACTAAAGTGGTATCTGATCGTCTTCTAATCTCTAACTTTTGCTATTGTTTAATGAAAACACTATTTGCAAGGGATTTTGTGACAGGTTGTATTGTAGCCGTTTCATCTGTAGTAGCACAATACGAATTCCCCATGCTCTTCCTATTATCAGGAAGAAAATAGAAAAATAATTGTAAGCTAATATATTTTAATAGAAGCTTGTTAGTGGTGGTCGCCACGTGTACAAGATAAGAGGTGTGAGCCACGTTATCGTGTTAGGTCCTTTGTTTTTCAACAATACGTGTTGAAAATATCAAATAGAAGTAATAATAATAAAAAAAACCATATACAGATGATCAGTACTTCGTAATTTACTCTGGCTAACCATCGAACAAAACGATATTATTTTGGTGATAATGTTTTGGTGATAAGTTTCAGGTTTGATTGTTGGTAACTTGACAAAGGTGCGATATTGCTGTGCCACCTGGCGTTAAATGTCCTTATAATGTTTCTTTTTTGCTCTTGCTCATTACCTTGGGTTCTAAAAACTAAACCCTTATTCTCCTATTGGTAAACAGTAATTCAATTCATATGTAACTTTACCTGCACTAATCTAGAGTAGCTTACCAGACCAGAAGGTGTTTCATGTAATGTTTTCTATTTTGCTCGTGCTATTGATCATTACCTTGGGTTCAGAAAACTGCACCCTAATTCTATTATTGTTAGACAGTAAGTAATACAAGAGTTAACATAACTTTACCAGCATTTATTCCGGAGTGGCCTACTGGACCAGAAAGTGTTCCTTATAATCTTTTCTATTTTGCTCCTGGTATTAATCGTAGCCTCGGGTTCCGGAAATTTCACCTTACTCTATTATTATTAAATATTAAGTAATTCAGTAGATAATGTAACTTTACCAGCACTTATTCCGGAGTGGCCTACCAGCCCAGAAAGTGTTCCAGCACCAGTAAGACAAGCAGTCAAGAGAACGGTTACTACGTTAGCAACCAGGTTTGACCTTGACATTCGTCGAGCTACACCAACAAATGTTACCAATACAGTAACTCCAAATACAATTCCGGCGATGTCCAGGGCTGAACCAACAGCAAGTGAGGGTAACTGTTTTGTTGTGAAATAAATTGTGTAACGGGACATGAGGTAAGCACAAAAGAACACGAATACAGCATCTGAAGCATGGCGAAGTATCACTTCGGTTTCGGGATACTCAACTGAAAATAAAACGAAACAAAATTGTATTTTCTGTTATTAGGCTAGAAGCAGTTTCAATAAAAATGGATAAAAGTTCGATCATTCAAAAATGAAGTAAGTCTTTTATCGTGGAACGTAAATTGTTATCGCTTATCCCCCCCCCCCCCCTCCAATTTTTTCTCCAAGCTGCATTCACCTTTTTTTGTTTTCTGATTACCTTTGATCTATGACGTTCTGTTCCATGGATTATTTATCTTTTCAACCCCGCCATCCAGAGTCCTCAAATGATAGCATCCTATTTAAGAACTTTTAAAGTATTCAGCTTCTTCTGACAAACTACAGCTAATCATTTAGCATGATCTACACCATAGGACACACATTACAGAGCGTTAAAATTGTTGCAAATAAATCATGTTCATTCACAGAAGTAAAAGGGGTTTATGAATCCATAAACAAACAACAACGTTCACTGATGCTATCATTGCTGTGCGGACAACTTAGAATTCAACTCGGCTACGGAAAGTTTGCATAAGAAAAGAATAAGTCTTTTTATCGTATCAGGTTGCCAATTTCGGGGTCTACTGACCCCGAAATTAGCAACAAATCGTGGTTTACAACAGAAAGCATTTATTTGAAATACGGATTCTTTCACCTAACTCAAAAATTAACAAAATTAACAAATACAAAATCTTTAGCCTGCCAACAATGCCACATTTCGTGCAACCACGTTTAAATGACATGGTAGCAATGATAAACGAATGTGTAGTCGATTGTTATTAGATTATGGGGCATTTTAAAGAGTTCAAGCGTTATGCTTGCAGTCATCTGTACTTTTATCAGAATTGGCTTTTAAAAAAGGTAGAAGGGACGTAAAAGTAACTATCTATCTTATTTTATGCTTCATACTTCCTATATTTGGAATCCATTTCTGTCTATCTACATAATTATTCTGCTTGGTGGGCAAAAAGAAAGGGCGACTAAATTAGAAAATTAAAAGGCCCACAGTAAGAATCTAACCGTCACTTTAATCGCTTTTCATTCTTCGTGTGCGTGTTATGGCTTAATTATTAATTAATTTATTCATCTTACTGGATCCTATAAAGGTTGAGTGCTACATACTCCACCTTTAAAACTTAACTTAAACTAAACTAAAAGCTAGCCTACTGTAGAACCACATAAAGTCCCAAAACCAAACGAATTTGCTACGGTGCCTAACATTTTGTGTGCACGTGCTTTGGATTTCAAACTTTCATCGAAACCATTCATTGTTGATGGGTAAATTGAAGGATTCCATGTTTCAGGTAAACGCATATATCAAAAACCAAAATTGGTAAAGAGAACGAGATAAGTTCCCAATGGTTCGGCCCATCAAAGGAGTGATATCAACACACCAAAACATTCACAAAGTTTATCGCACCGACTAATAGTTCGAAGGTTAAATGAAAACTAGGACATTGCTACTTTCGGAAGCAATGTTCAAGTTTTCATTTAGCGTCCAAAGTATTATCCGGTGGGTTAAGTTGGCGAATGTTTTGGTTTGTTGATATCACTCCTTTGAATGGATGGACCATTCGGAACTTAACCGTTTCTTTTTTCTGTTTTGGTTTTTTGATAATATATCACTTCTATTTTCTAAATGGTGTATAAGGGTCAGCTCAACTAGTACTGCAGATTTGTAATAACGTGCCACGACAACTATAGCTTGAGTAGCCATTTTCCCAATATTTTAATTTTGTATCACTCCTTTGAGAGGCCAAACAATTCTCAACTTAGTCGCCTCTTTACCAATCTTTGGTTTTGTTTTAATTATCTTTTAAATTTATTTTATTTAGTTCATATCATTCCTTTGTGAGTCTGAACCAGTTTCAACTTGGTAGCCTTTTTACCAGTTTTTTTTTTAATATTTTGTTTGTTTTTCGTGAATTGGACGTACACACAATTTCTTTGGCAACGTTGATTAGATTTGTGACAAAACACTACCGTGTGTCTACATAAGCACGTCAATTTACACGTAGTCATTATCCGAACTTAGGCTGTCGAACCAGAGACGATGCCTACCATACTAACAGTAGGTATAATAATACTTTCATACGTACGAGCCCTCTCACGGCATTCTGTTACACACCCAGGCTGTAAACCAGAAAAGGTATGCAGTTCGTATCTTACTGCAGCCCTTCGTCCAATTTTATAGTTGGAAGTCTTCCCGGTATCATGGTGTCGATGATACGTGATTCAAATGCCCCAAATCTCCCACTGACCATCCACTGTGATGGCAAATTAGTAACACCCTTAAACTTCAAAGGAGTAGATTGTTCGTTTTTGTTTCTGTGGACGGTGTAATGAAGCTTTTTGCTGTAATGAAGCTTCAAAGGCTTCATTGTGGAACGGGATATGCACAAGCAACAACTGTCACACAGTTTATGCACGATTGGAACTTGGAAAAACGTGTTCAATCAATGTTGGCTTGTACAGTGAAGTGTTGAAGCTTACATTTACGAATGTTTTTAACTCTGTAATGGGACCAACAGGTGGCCCAAACATTCAGTTGTTCCTAAGATTTTCTGATGATTGCAGCACAATCGACAAAGAAAGGTGTGAGCCAGAAATGAAAGAAGATTGGGTTGCTGCACAACTAAAGCCAATAAAAGACAAACTGACTAATATAATACTCTGTTCCACCCTAGGGATGATTGACAAGAATTACTGCACCTTACTTTTCTGTTCTTTGGTGGTGATGTTGTTCAGCCTGCCAAAAAATAAATAAAAATACGTGCACTAGGAGCTGTACACAGTTCTAGCTGGATGGCTAGTAGGGTGCTCCAAAAAACTTTAAAAAAAACAACCCATACTCCCTGGCCATTTTCCCATTTCACTTGTCAATGCGAGTAGCTACAAAATATTTCAGTTCATTTGAGGCATTCTAAGCCTTGCCACCAGGTTTTGGGTGTTAATATACGTAAAGTCCATTTAAAACGTAGTACAGCTATATAACATAACATATATATGAAGGTTAACGAGCTTTTTTAAAGCTATGATAAGTTACTGATTTAAGCCTTTTTTTTTAAAGTCTAGTTTCTGACTGCTATGTAGTATGACCAACCTGTTCACCACATTAATGGCAAATGACGGCAAAAATAGCAGAAACCTTGTCCTACATCATGAAACTGAAGTGTGGCTACTTACTAACGTGATTGAAGAACTCCCTACTTTTCGAATACCCACCCTAGCAGATGTGCGAGATATTTCTTTTTTGCCTGAGAGATGGCCCAATAAAACATGAATAGTTTCTTAACATTAATCGTGCACTAGCAGAGAAAGTTCTTGTGGATGTGCAAAAACAATGGGCAAAGGCTGGGATTGAAACGCGGCACAAGGATAACGTGAAAGCAGGACTCCTAGATCTCTATGGTTGTAACCGTCTTGTCCAAAAAAGCAAAGGGAAAGAGTCAATTGAGCAGAAGGAACAATCATTCAGCGAAGACATGACTAAATATTTCTTTATTGAACATCAATATACTCAGTGGAAGATTGAGTACGACAGGCTTTCCGTGTTTCTTCTACATGTTTTCTTGGTAATTTCAATCTGTCCCGACGCACATTCTTCCCCACTTTGTTGCTATAAATTTTATCTTCTGTGCCCATTAAGACTTTTGTTCCCTCCTTCAAAGAATGAAGAAATCGCACAAATTTATTCCTGTGGTTCTGTTGATGAAACCTGTCAAGAATCAATTTTCCGCTGAGCATTTTGAAGTACACTGAAGAAATATTTCGTCCCATCTTCAATGATATCTTCCTTCTTCTCATTTGACTCTTTTCCTTTGCTTTTTGGACAAGCCAGCAGGGACCATACATATCTAGGAGTTTTGCTTTCGCCTTATCCTTGCACCGAGTTTCAATTTTAGTTTTCTCTCATTGTTTTTGCACATCCACAAGAACTTTCTCTGCTACTGCACCATTAAAGTTACGAAATTCTTCATGTTTTATTGGGTCATCTTTCAGGTAGAAAAAATATCTCAGTACATCTGCTTGGGTTGGTATTCGAGAAGTACGTAGTTTTTCAATCACGTTCCCAAGTTGTCACACTTAAGCTTTATGACGTAGGACACGGGTTTCTGCTATTTTTGCCTTAATTAGTTGGTGAAGTGGTGAACAGGTGATACTACTTAGCAGTCAGGCACTAGACTCTGAAAAAGAAAAGGCTTAAATCAATTAATTTTATTACAGCTTTAAATATAGCTCATACACCTTCATGTATATGTTATTGTATACGTGTATTACGTTGTAAATGCAGTTTACCTGTACTAACACTTAAAACCTGGCGGCAAGGCTTAGAATGCTTCAATTGACCTGAAATTTTTTGTGGCATCTCATTAACAAGTGAAATGAGAAAATGGCCAGGGAGAAAGGTTTTTTTTAGTAGTTTTTTTGGAGCACCATAATGGCTAGCTTAGTTACAGCAACAACATTTTACATGTTCTGTTCACAGTTCATGCTGCTTCAACACGACTTTTCATCCCTGTACAAATTTAATTTAATTATTTGTGGTACAGAATTCTTTGGAGGGATGGTGCATTATAACCGAGTGTTTTGGTAGCTCCTCATATCAATCTGGACCTCTTAAGCTGCTTGAAAGTGATAAACAAACCAGCTAACGCACCAATTAAGAGAGGCTCTGTGGTCACATTGGTATCTGAGTGAACAAACGTGAAGTTTTTGTGGAAATTATGAGGAAAATGGCATCCTCCTTGAATAAAAATGAAGAAGATAATCCTTCAAGGTGGAATCAAGTTGATGTGAACTTTCCATCAGAGGTAATCTTCTCCGACTTCGTATCAGAATATACCTAGATGCTCTTTGTTGCTTTGAATGTACCAACATAATTTCTTCCTGGATACCCCAGAACTCGGTAAAGCAACATGATATTGTTGAAGCTCAAATATATTCAAGATACTGTAGGATATAAATGATGCTGCTGAACATATCATAAGGCTGATTATGTCATCCAATTTATTTCTACCAAAAGAATAACAGCAGCATCTTCTTCTTCATGTAGCATAGAATCGTCGTCAGCATTTTCCAGACTCAAATAATTGTTTACTATTACTGATGAAGCCATTTTCAAGCAATAAAGCTCTTATCATTTGCTTATTTCTCAAAGTGTATCTTTATGTCAAAGTACTAGAATAACGAATGGTGTAATGCAGCAAAACTTTAATTGTATTAGGCAACCATTAAATTTATATTAGCCATATTACCCGTAAGAATGGATATTGATGAAATTTTTTGCGTTTGCTTTTTGGATAAACGAACAAATTAGGGGGATGGGACCCTCCAAATCGGAAAACGTGTGCGCGTTTCTAAGCTCGCTGATATTTTAGCTCCAACAATTTTAAAGTTTCTTCTAATTTTGGTCCAGAAGTTCACCAGTGTATTACTGGTTGAACAACAGCACTGCAGTGATTTTGCAGTTAAATGTGGAAGGTTCCCATTACAGGTTCTATAAGAGTCAAAACATTGACGGTTTCAAGTTAATGTCCAATGTTTGCATTGAACATTTTAGTAACATTTTATTAACTCCTATAATAAAGTCATTGTATACCTGGAAAAGAACATTTGAATGTCTAGTTTGTTTTTAATTTCACACAAAAACATTGAACATAGAGTTGGCTGCAAGAACATACCTCGAGAAAACTGGGTACCGTTGAAGGAAGTAGTGTAATCAATTAGGGCTCGTCACACAATGCTTAATATAGATTTGCAAAAACCAATGAACTCTCCAGCTTTGGTCTATGGTTATTAGGTGGAGGATCCTGGGACAACGGAATGTGTGCAAAGGTCCTTAGGCAACTAATTTTCACTTACAGCCATCGCTTTGTCCGATTTGTTGGTGTTTTCCGTCCTTTCGAACAATATAACTGACAAAATCACACAGGTAGATATCAAGAACAGAATTTTATTCCCGCATCTTACATCATCACAGTAATACTTGTGCTAGTTTTTACCTAAGAATATCTTTTAGAAGCAAAAAGCATTCTAGTAACGGAAATGAAATCCCAGAATTTTGAACAGAGATATCTGATTATGTTTGGGAGAAAAGAAATCCAAGCGAGTCGCTGAGAGTCTCGTTGTAGTCTGAAAGAGTACCAAGCTACTGAAAGAGTTTTTTGTTCTCTTCGACTATCTTTACCAAGCTACTGAAAGAGCTTTTTGTTCTGTTCGACTATCTTTCCATGACTGATGGCAGAAATTTCTGCGCGGTGCCCTAACTAGTAACCGATAAGACCACCTTCGTCAGACGGCCAGGTTGAATATTGATACCAGATTTATTTCCCACTGTAGCTTTATTTAGCTTTGTATTTCGAGTTTGCAGCGATTAAATATTTTAGGAGAACTTGATTTAAACAGTACCAAAATTATTTAAGTAAAAGAATAAATTGTCACATTATTTTTCCTACAGTTATAATGTTTGCAATTGGTGACTACTCAATAAGCCAGTTCAACACAACAGTAAATACTACCGATAATTACATCTTATAACAATATTTTATTCAAGATTGTCATCCAAAACGAAGTGTTAAGAAGTTAAATATTCTAGATCAACTTAGTTAAGCTGCTTTAATTTCTTTTCGCAGTAATACAGTTACAAATTCGAGTCTTCGGAATACTTTGAGGTTTTTTTTTGAAGAATGACAGTTTTGTTTGGGATTAAAACAATGCAAAACACACAACCGCAAAACAGAAATATAGACTGATTCAGAAAATAAATACTCACCAATTCGCGTAGCCATTTTTTCTAAACACAAGTTTAACAAAATAACAGTGGGTCGAATCCTTTTTTCGTTGTTTTGGATTTTCATATTCTTCACAAGTTTACCACTTCTGTACACTAGAAAAAAAGTAGCTCGTTTTACTTAAAAACTTTAAAAAAATTGGAACTTTAGTAGGTATGAGTTTATTCTTATTTGTGCGTGTGTATGTAATGTTTCATATAATTGAAAGCACACTAGTTATTTCCCCTTTCATGCAATTAAAACGTAAAAAAAGATGGTGTCACACGCACAAAAATGTGTCGTTTTAATCACTTTGCGGAATACCTGTAGAATGCACCATACATTTGTCAACACTAATTCATTTTTGCACCTGGATCACACCTGCATACACAAATGAACAGGGCCCTTCTCTTAATGAATTAATGCAAAATTTTCAAGATTCGCCTACTTTTGGCTTGAAGCTATTTCTCAATTAAAAGCTGTACAGGGCCATATATAAAGACGTCACAGGAATTTTGCCATTTTGTCATTTCCTTACTTCCCTGTCAGACTGTGTCCCAACTTTTGCAATCCCAGCTACCCCAAATGTAGAGAGAAATAATTCGGCAAATGTTACTTTTCTAGTTTTATTAGACCATTTTTCTTGGACTGGTTACTAACCGGAAATGTTAAAACAAAAACATTTTTTTTTTGTCCTAAATGTATCGTAAAAAAGTAACTAAATTAAAAAGTGTGAATTTCCCTCTTTTCCGTAACTGACATTCTCCGCATATCCCCATACCCTCTTCCATGACGTCATTTATCCACAGACCCCTCTACCAATATGTGCTGTAATCATAGGTTATAAGGCCCATCCACCAGAAATAAATAGACATAATTCGCTGGAAATTTCCAATTTTCCTTAACATCTACCAGAAGACTGAAGAATGTGTAAGATCAGTGATAACTTTGTAAATGGATTATTTGTGTTTATGTATGCCGTAACTGTATCATAATCAGGACGGAAAGCCGACGGCTCAACAAGAGTTAATAAATACAGATGCAAACCTATTTACGTTGCTGTTTGCATTTAAATGTCAGACTGCCTGAGCGCGGAATCGAACCCACGACCTTTCAAACCTAAGGCCGAGGTCCTACCGGTGAACCATACTGACACGGCATAACTGTGGAGTCTGTACCATGAGAGCTAAGCAGTGGCAACGTTCAGTACCATTAAAGATGCGCATTTGACCCGAACTGGAAACGAAACCCTCCTCTATCTGTGACAACTTTATACATGGACTATTTATGTTTATATATGACAAAAACAGCACCGTGGCAACGTTCAGCTCGACAAAATTGCTCATTTGACCCATAACTGGACACGAAACCATATTTTGTCTATGACAACTTTATAAATGGACCACAAGAAAAACCACAGTTATAATCAAGATTTTTTTTGCGCCTTATGCCATCTGAAGCAAAATGATGCTCGTATAGATTAACCGGCGTTATTTTTAACGTTACTATAGATTTTTTTCTAGAGAAAACAATCCAATACAGAGAGGGCATACCAGAAATTCGAATCGGGAGACCTCCGATCATCACAAGAACCAACATAACGTCTGTAATAGTACAGATTTGATCTTATAACCAATGAAGCAAGCAGCATGGTAGTCTCACACACTACTCTTGGCTGCCCAGCTACACAATATTATCTAGTTATGGAATTCCAGAATATTTACTTACAACTTACTAAGGCGATCAAAAATCGGTAACATCCGTTATGCAATAATAGGTTAACTATACGACAATGATTGCCAAAATCAAGAAAACTTCTGTATTTGCCTTTCATCCATACGACAATGATTGTGCATAAGACAGTGATTGCGGATTCCACAAGTTTACACAACTTTTTACCCATTTGTCACTCATGTTTCATGCTTTTACCACCAGTAAATTCTAAGTAAATTTAAAAAAAAATCAAGTTTCAACCACGGAACCTCATCCACTGCATGATGTATACTGAAGCAAAAAAAAATAGCGAAGGGCAACAACGAAAAGGAGGCGTTATGATGTTGCCGAAGAACTGGCAATAAAAAGCAAATCAGAGCTACTCTATCAGAGGCTTGGTCTCTGTGTAAAGATGACGGTGATCGAAAAGTGTTACCAACCTATTTAAATTTGTTACATTAAACGTGTATTCCTCTATGGTACAGGGGGCATAGCAGTTTGAACCGAACTAATAATGTAGTATACCTACGTAATGAGACGAAAAATCAACACCAACGAAGAAAAGCGAGATATGATAGGCTTCCCAGGAAATCTTAGTGAAGCGACCACGGCACAACATGGGCCAAGAGGACATAAGATCATATCACGACACCGACCCGTGTGTACGTGAAAATTGAAAAAGCCCCTTTCTGGAAATACGTCTTCAGTGAAAGGAGTTAATGAAACATCTATAAGAGCTGCTGTAAATATAGAAATTTAATAAAACTGGTACATTTTTCAACTCTGGCCTAAGCTTTACCGAAAGAAGAAGGATATTCTTCTGCTTTCGTGTAGCCAGGGAATTGAATTTTACCGCCGTTTCTTGTACTGCAGCCATCAGATTAGAACCAACCAATATGACGCTACCTACCTAAACTTTACCGACAGCTTAAAGAGAATCACTTGGCTTTTGTGTTAGCAGGAATTTCGGTTTTATTGCCGCTTCTTCACAGAGGCCTACAGACCAGAATCAACCAAAGATGACAAATATTAAACGGTAATTATCTATATTAGGGGCACCACACCAAATCACCAAATTTTTGTACTAACCGACGCTACTTTTCATCCTAACACCATTCCGCATCACGAAATCCGGGGGAAACGTCTATAAACTTCTCAAAAATTATTTAAAATACGTAAAATGCTTGTTACAGACACGCTAAACCTACGGTGGTGGCAGCCATACTGTGAGGTAAGCAGAGTAGCCGGAAAACCCGATTTTCACAACAACAAACGTAGCGGACATTTTTTTTCGTTGTTTTGTTATTGCCAGTTTCGTGTGGTTTTGTTGCTATTGTCAGTTAGGTTAGGTTAGGTAGGTTAGGTTACATTTCCGTAAAATTTTAGTGAGGTGCAAATCGGGTTTTCTGGCTACCTTTCTTCCCACACAATATGGCTGTCGCCGCCGCTGCTTTAACACGTAAGTGACTAATATTTTCCGACTTTTGAAATTTTTTTTACAACCTTACACCCTTTTCCCCCGGGTTTTACGATGAGAAATGGTGTTGGGATGAAGAGTAGCGTCGGTTAGTACAAAAGTTAAGTGATTTGGCGTAGTGCCCCCAATCTAGATAATTACTTATTAAACTTCCTAATCGTTACCTGAAAGTGTTTTAGAATTCCTTTGCTGTCGCATTAGCTGTAATTTAAATAGCACAGCCACAGCATACACAGCACAGAACAGAACCAAACCAATCATTACGTAATTAGGCTAATATATATGGAAAGCTTAAAAAGAATTCCTTAGTTTCAGTGTTAGCTATAATTCAAATCTTACCACTGTTTATTTGCACAGTACAAACAACGAAAAATGACATAAATAGCACACACCCACAATAACACCGAAATGGCAAAATGGCCTAACGGATCTTAAGGAAGCTACTGCTAAGGCCCAGGATACTCCACAGTGCTGTATACTCCAACTTAATCTAATCATACTTACTTCAATAATGTTAGCCATGTTACGAAAGGACAAGTTTACAAACACAATGAGAGAGTTATGTAGTATCAACCAATAATTTTTTTTAGTTTCATTTTTGTATAGGCCTTGTCTGCGATTGCAAACAAATTGGGAAAAACGTCTGAAGGCGCATGATATTGTTGGCCATTTTTGCAGTATTTCATGGGTAACAAAGTACCGTAGCGGAATGTCTTTGTTTGATTCGTGGCACACCGGAGCAGGTAGTCACTAGCAGGTAGAGCAGGATTGCGTCAAGCATATTGGGGATCAAGTTAGGTAACAATCATCACAACAAACATCACATCAATACAATTGTAGAGGTTGTAAACCATTGTAGCGCAGCGCCATAGCGTCAGTGTCTTATATCTTGATCTAGACACACGCTAGTGTGTCGCGCCAAGTTAGGCAACAAACATCACAACAAACATCACATCAATTCAATTGTCGAGGTTGTGAACCATTGTAGCGCGACGCCATTGCGTCAGTGTCTTATATCTCGAAGCATAGTTGGGCACATTTCAGGTATTTGGGGAAAAATAATAATGCGGTACAAAAGCTTAAATTGTGTTGAAATCGCGAGCAATGACCCACCTGACAAAAATTAACTCGTGTTTGAATGCCAGCTATGCTGCTTTCAATTATTCAAAATCTACCCCTCAATAACGTTGAAAATGTGTTACTAACTAGCTAGCTAGCTAGTCCGCTCATCCCCATGTTAAATTTTATAGGGTGATTATTCATAGATTCCGAGATAACGGGAAGGCTTCCATCTATGAAATTGGACGAATGAGTGCACTACAATACGAACTGCGTACCTTTTATGGTTTGGAGCCTGGGGGCATAACAGGGATGGCGTGGGAGGGCGCGTAAGTACGAAAATATTGTTATAACCATTGTTAGTATTGTCGGCATCGTCTCTCATTGGACGTCCAAAGTTCGGACAATGAGAACGTGTATACTGACGTACACCTTTGGGCATAAAAAATGATCGCATTATAGCGAGGTCAAGTAGCCCGACAACAAAGCAAACTTTTATATTGTTGTAAATAAGAACAAACATTGCTGGCCTGCTGGTCTGCGGCCTTGCAGTGCTGGAAACACCGGTTCTCGTTAGATCCCCGAAGTTAAGCAGCATTGGGCTGGATTGATACTTGGGTGGGTGACCGCCTGAGAATCTGGCTGTTGCAGACATAGGGCCTTAGGGCTTCGGGCAGATGACCAGGAGTGGTTAACGCTCGTTAAACCCTTTAAACCCTTTTCAAACATTGCTGAAGGTAGAAGAAATTCTCCATTGTTGACCTCAAAGAGTGGCATTGGCATTGTTTAAAGCCCCAGTATAACGAAAACGATCGTTTTTTATGCTCAAAGGTGTACGTGCCGAGGCACACACTAGTGTATCACAATAAAACTAAACAACGTTGCAAAGAAATTGTATTCACGTCCAATTAACGAAAAATAAACCAAGTGTAAAAACAAAGCAAAATAAACAAAGCCAAAAACTAGTAAGGAGGCCACCAAGTTGAGAGTGGTTTGGCCCTTTAAAGGAGTGATATCAACACACCAAAACTAACTAAATACAACAAATTACACTTGAGGGAAATGTTAAAAATTAATCATCGCAGTGTACTTAGCACACTCAAAAGGTTTTTTCGGGTTCGTGTGCGTTCATGTAACCTTGGAATGTCTTGGAAAGTAATACTGTATTACGATTCCATGCCTGGAAAAGTTCTGAAAAATCTAGAAAAATTATATAATTATGTATCATCAGAAGGGTGATAATCGGAAAGTAGATGACATGACGACAGAACACTGAAAAATGTAGCCAAGAAAGTAGGAATAGTGTGTAGCCTTACATTATTCTTTCTGTGGTGGGCATGAAAAGTATTGATGTTTTGGGACTGGCTTTAATTGTATTTACGTGTATAATGGTTGGATACTGTAGTAAGATTTCACGTGGACTAAACGGTACAGCAATGCTGCATTATCTGAAACCTTACAGGAAAGTTTATTTGTGTTTCTTTGTTGTTTTGACTTCGAATCAGTTAAACCTTACATTAAGTATCAAATGAGTTCGATTGTGTTTTTTAATTTGGGCTACTTCTGGCATATGTTGCAGTTTAGATTAGCTCCTGTTATTTATTCTTCAAAAATGAAACAACCTATACGCAAACATGTATGGAAGCAAACATTTAATCTTCACTCTACGGTTTTCAGCTTGCATTTGCTAATTTGCATTGTTGCATAATAACAATGTTTAAAACAAAGAAAAACAATTAATCTGGCTGTTTGGAATTCTCTTACCTCTGAGTTCGTTTGCGCACGTGATTTTTCAGATAATTGACAGAAGGCAGCGGCGGAGAGGTCCCAAAATGTATTCCTGAAACATAATAACATTGGGGCACCGCACAAGACCGAATTAGACTTCACTCGACAAGGTCAGCCAGAGAAAGGTTAACTCGTTGTGTATTTGGTATTTCGGAATTTTAATTTTTTGCATAGTCTGATTTTAGTTTGTAATTTTTTCTTTTGTATTTAGTTTCTAGTTGGACGCATGGTTTCGGGTCCTATTTGCTCTTAATAAATCGCTACCCGTTCTCTCGTTCAGGCTCTAATCTTGGGTCAGCGCGTTTCAGGGAAATTGCTGCCTTTTGTCGTGTGATTGGTACAGAAGTCTAAATAAGGTGTTGACCTGACGCAGGGGTGGACCCCTAGCTGCAGGTTTTGCGACGACTAGGTGTATGGTTGTGCGGCAATGGTTGTGATGAACAGGGTTCAGTTTATCTGCCTTGTGTTTATTGTTGTATTAGGCAGGAAGTAGTGGTGCTCTTGGTACCTCTTGGTACCCCCGGATCAGTTTAAACGAGTTACACTCGTTAACTCGTTTTGAAGAAACAAAGTGATAATGTCATGGTTTTCGCGTAAATCTGCAAAAGTTAAACTATTGGGTGCGACGTCTTCGATTTTGTAGCCTAGGCGACCGACATGACTAAATCACCTATTTAGTTCTTTATAATGTTGGCTTGTGGAAGCTCGTTAAATTGTTTCCGCTTTTGGTTGCCACCCGTAATGCTTCTGCCTGCAACATTGAGAATAAACTGCCCATCGAGGTGTCACGTGCCACATCTAGACACACGCTAGTGTGTTGCAATCAAATAATACACGTGGTACAAAGCTTGGACGTAACATGAACATAAAAAAGCATTTCCGGTGTTCTGCTTATTCGTTAAGAAAAATCGGTGGACGATGGACATACCGTACACATGATAGTCCAGACCGTAGCAATTACAATAAAAAAGGAATAGTACGGAGGATATACCTAAAATTGTGCATTTTTATTATAAAAGCATGAAACTTGGCAGGAATGTTATTTACATCAAATTAGAATTTTAAGTGTTGTAGGCATTCTCCTAA